>JXSR01S017138.1:9296-26351 GCA_000969725.1 Ophiothrix spiculata
TTTATGGTTTGCTGTCTGTTTCAGGAAATACTCATCGCCAGCTGCTGCCAAACATCTATACCAGCTGTGTGACTTCCACAATAGGAAAACCACGACTTACTGACAACTAGTGTCAATGTACACATAGCACTGAACTTCACTCACTCAAAATGGCTACTGTAGATGAAAGCACAACCACTGAAAAGGGTCGCAAACATTTTGCCTGTTTGATTTTAGCTAGAGGAGGGAGTAAGGGTATCAAATTGAAGAATATCAAGCCCTTGGCAGGTCTCCCTCTGATTGCTTGGGCTCTGAGGTCTTGCAGAGATTCAGGAGGTAAGTGTTGCATCTTTTTGGGCTACTTAGTTTAAGCTTAAAGGAGCATGGTCCGATAATTCCTAATCACTTTAATGATTTTTTCATAAACATAGGGCCAAATCAAGTATCACAAATACCTGACACGAAAGTGCACTTTTCAACTTATTTAAGCAATCCTATTCAAAATAGCATGTATTTTAGTACAATTACAGAAGATGAAGTAATTGATATAATTAAAAAGTTAGATGCTAAAAAGAGCATGAAAAAATGCAGTGAGATGTCAAGGTCAGGAAAGTGGAACTTTTTAACTTTTTTAAAGCAAAACACCGATAAACTGGACATCAATTTTTTGTCTCAGGTCAAGTTAAAGCTGAATCTTCACTCCTAGCATAGCTATAAAAGGGGGGACACCCCCCGGCGCTGCTAACCATGATGTAATTCACAGGAAATTACACAATAAACATTCTTTCCAAACCTGATTGAAACTAATTTTATCAATTACCCTGTTTTTTCCATGATAAACTTAGTTTATTAGCAAAAAAAACCACCATGTTTATTGACAGCTAAACAACGCTTGATGTGTTTAAGACAATAAACACTATATCGGCGATCAACACAGTGTATTGAATTAGTGCACATACAGCTTTCCATAGGTAGAGAATAAAATGATTTCCTGAAAGTTGTTTACATGTAAGGCTCCCCCCCCCCAAAAAAAAAAGTTTCAGAAACCGTTTGAAAAAACACTATGCGCTATGCGTTTTTCTTTTTTCTCTTTTTTTTAAGGAAATTAGCTATGCGGTATGCTATATTTCTTTTTTTTTTAACTGACGCTCTAAATTTTTATCTCCAAATTACGTGTGTAAAATACGACAAAAACACGAAACAAAACAGTTCTAACTAGATAAATCTTGCTTGAATTTAGAATAAAGTTAATGAAAATCACAATGATTCAGTGGATTTATTTGCATGTTCTCTCCATTTTTTTGCTGTGTTTTCATGATGATCGCCATTTTGAAATGACCTACCCAGCATGCAAAGCGTGTATACACGGTTCGCTGGTACTCAAAAACACTGGGTGCCAATTTCATTAAAACGAAGCTGTACAGCTTACCATGTGCATGTACCGTAAGAGAAAAACACGGTAAATACAAAGTGCCCAGTTTCTAAGTACGATCCTGCCCGTTTTAACTATGGGAAGCCTTGACAGTTGAAATAAAACATAGAAGTCAAGGGAAAATTGCAATGTCAGCAAATGACAACAACTAGGACAGCGGTCGATCGCTGGATTACTCTCGAGGAAAAAAAGAAGAGGGCCAGCGCGTAGCTCTACGCGCTAAATTTATTTACACATAGCAATGCGCACAGGTTTCTGAGACAAACCTTTTTTATTGCCTAATAAATCAATTTGTCTTTTATTGATTTAGCCTTTGACAGTATATGGGTATCTACTGACCATGATGAAATAGAGAAGGTATCTAAGGAGTGGGGTGCGCAAGTTCACAGGAGGTCTGCAGAGACGGCCCGTGACCAGGCGACATCAATAGAAGCAGTCCAGGAATTCCTCAGGTTCCATCCAGGTAAGGGACTGTTCACAAACACTTGTTAGGGGAGCCTGATGCAAAAAGGTGGGCCCTTAAAATTTGTTCACCCTCGTAAGGGGGGGGGGGGGGGGCTTGAAAAAAATTACCACAAATATTCCGGTAAAAATTGAGTTTACATCCTTTTCTATGGGGTTGACAACTAATTTTTGTCTCAAAAAGGGCCCCGGGGGCCTTTAAATTTTTTTGAGGACGAAAAGGGGGGCCACTAAAAAATTTCCGTTATATTTTTTTGTTTGCATTAGTCCCCCCTAACAAGTGTTGAATTTGTGAGCGATCCTTAAATGGTTTGTGTTCTTTAGTGATTCAATTGTTAGAAGCTTCTTTTAAAGGTAAATGTTAAGGCCACAGGAGAGCACGGCAGTTTTGAAAGGGCAATTTTGAAATTACCTTCGATTTATAAGAATTTTGAAGGGCATCACGGCAACTGAACACATTTTAAAAAGGCATAGCAGCAATTTATCAAAACGGGAAGGGCATCAAGGCCTTTTTTGCTCAAGTGGAGATAAACAAGATTTCATCAGATATTGATTTCAGTACTATGACATTCAATGAAATATTATTCATTTATTTTGAAATGTGCATGATATTTTATAAATGTACAATATTGAATTGGAGAATGAAAAGGGCACTCAAGGCAGTAGGCTATAAGGGCACTGGGCACAGCAGTGACTGCCTTTGATTTTGTGGTGTGTAGGGGGCATCACAGCAACAGCATGGGGCATCGACGGCAATTGCCTTCGATGACTTTGATTAAGATTAACCTTGCCCTGCAGACAATATTATAAGATTGAAGAAATTAGATAATTTTGGATGACTATGTTTGAAGTTCTTTTCACTTGAATATGATTTATCAGGATTGTTCAAAGTTCAATATAAAAGAAAGGTTCTCATAACAAATCAAATATAAATTTTGTACTCATGAAATATTATGACTTACAAATCAAGAGTCACTTTGTACTGTTTTAACATCCTTAGTTCCACTGGATGATGTCATATTCAAAGTAAAAAGATGTTGCTTGATGATTTTTTATTTCGTCAAGCTTGTATGCCCCAATGTTTTGTGGATCAAGATTAAAAGTTCACTAGGTTGTACACTCTAAAGTCGCGTGAAGAAAACCTTTTCATTTTTTCGCGTCTGGTTCACCGAGGATAAAGTTCAAACGCAACTCACGTGATACTCGTGAGCTCGCATGATTTGTCTGTTCAGTTGCTGTGTGACATGATGATTGATTTGATTGGTTTGTTGTTCACGCACGGTGCGATTTTGTCCCGCCCAGAATGAAAAGGGTTTTTTCAGATGACTATAGTTGTTCTCAATTAACAACACTATGTATATAACCCTAACTCCCAAATTTTTAAAAATTAGTTGTAAACCGTATTTCTTCTATTAATTGCCCATTCTCTATTAAACGCCCACCCCAAAAAATTTCAAAGAGAAGTGTTAAAAAACATTCAATTTTGTAGCATTTTCATGTATTCTTTAACCAACAATCGCTCGTAAGAAACAGTACCAATGAGGTCGCGATCCCCGAAATGATGAAAAATTGTCAGTACTTCCGGGTTATCGGGGGCCATATAACAGTAAGTTGCCGTAAACTTAGCGATTTTGTGCAAATTTTGATGTTGAAAATTGGTCTCTAATAATCGTCTACCCCTCATGAAATGTTGCCGCCCAGCGGGCGATTATTAGGAACAATACGGTAACTCTGAATACGTCATACACAAATTTCCTGTTTCCCCTGGGATTCAAACCCTCGACCTCTTGCATCCCAGTCCAGTGTCCACCTATGGCAAGCCACCGAATATGGCCTGCCATTGCAGCCATTTCGTGCCCATATATATTCCCTGTCTATGACATATTTGGACTTCTTGATTGTGATTTGGATTTTGATGGCGGCGAGCACGGTCTGTGTGTATGGTGCGTATCGCGTCGTGCAAACCGTCTATTGGACAAATCCAGTGGTGCACAACTCCATATTTGCATCTTGAGTTGTGCAAACTCTCTATTGGACAAATCCAGTGGTGCACAACTCCATATATGCATCTTGAGTTGGGCAAACCCTCTATTGGACAAATCCAGTGGTGCACAAACCTATATATTTGCATCTTGACATCTAACACCAATATGACTGTTTTAAGGTGGTCTAGCACAGAAACGGTGTCGGACACAATTTCAAAGTATTATCCCGGGCTCTTAGCATACTTTCTGGCGTACTGTATCTTGCGCTTATATATAACGTGATCTTACACTTGGTCATTTTTATATTCACTCATAAGACCATGCGCGTTGCTCCTGACGGTGCAGAGCCCAAAGTGCACAATGCTTAAGGTATTAGTCATTGCTAAAAAAATGTCAATTTTTTGTTTAATTTTGCTTAATATCTCAAAAAGTAAGTCGTTGACCATATTTTTTTATTACGGTTTTTTAAGAACTATATAAGGACCAAAATATATGTGAAAAAGAGAGGAAAAAATAGAGGCGTTTTTTAATTACAAGTGTTTTTGTCCTTATTTATTTTCATTTTACCATAGAGGTCAATGGTAAAAAGTGGTAAAACGTAGTGTTTTTGAAGTGGATTTTTCTCAAAAACTAAGTCGATGACCCCCATTTTTTATTTCAGAAATGTGATCAGCACATATGAAAAACCATATATCAAAATATTTGAAAAAATGAATAGAGGAATTCTATCTGTGCTAGGCCACCTTAATTTCTACCATGTTGTTTATTCACAGAGGTGGACTTGATAGGGCAAGTGCAGTGTACGGCTCCATGTTTACAGCCATGGCATCTGACGTCTATAGAACAGATGTTACGTAATGAGGGATATGACGCGGTCTTTTCCGTCTCAAGAAGGCATCTCTTTAGATGGTCAGAAATACCTCACGGAACAAGTAAGTTTCCCTTCTGATTCTTGACTTGAGCAAAAGTCAGCATTTCTATGTGTTCATGCACTCAACAAGGGCAGCGAAACTCCTATTCTGAGCCAATGGACAAATTTGGTCCCCCCCCCCCCAAACAGGTCACAGCTGGTCACGTACAGAAAGAAGTGATTTACTCAAATTTGTATACTCACCATTCAACCTGTACAAATCAAATGCTTCACTTATATCAGTGACATTGCAACGACTGTTAAAGAGATAAACATCATCTCGCGGAATCAGACAACGTTGGCCATTCCTCTCTACTACCATATTTGATCGAGTGTTCTTCCGTGGTGTCGTAAACAACTTCGGATTAACACGCAGATAACAATTATAGGGATAACCCTAGTGTGTGAATAATGAAGGTTATTTTGTGACATCTAGCAAAAAATTATCAAGATTACCCGATATATTTTTTCACTTTGTGGGCACTTCTAGATCATAATCTCAAAATAAATCTAAGAGTTGAAGCAACCAGTCGCTTTATAGCCAAGATATCCGGCATGATCTGGAGGCTGTTTTGCATTGGAATGAATAGGCGATCTATTTGGTGGTGTGTGTTCTTAAAAATAGGGGGATCATTTGTGATGCAAGGTGCATCTCATAGCCCTGAATGGCCCAGGCTGATTTTTACATGTCGTTCTGGAATCATAAATCGTCATGTGAGTGCAAAATAGTCGTATCTGCAATGGCTGCCCTAAGTTATTTTTATTTTATACTTTGTCACAAGAATGTAAAAAATCCCTCAAAAATTCCCTGTCTTATGTCAGTAGTTCTTGAAATGGTTCTCAGAACCACTGACCCAAGACTGGAGAGTATACAGTGTGCAATCTAAATTAATGACAAATGGCAGCTATTGCAGATACAACTTTCTTGCACTCGCATAACGAAATGCACTTGATTAAAGAAACAAGGGAAATGAGGGTACAAAGTGAGTTCATAGGTTATCTCACTATGCTAAATATATGAACCAATTTACAAATTCTATTTCTTACCAGGTGGGGAAGTGACCAAACCACAAAATCTGAATCCAGCCAAGCGGCCTCGTCGACAAGACTGGGATGGCGAGCTGTATGAGAATGGCTCCATGTACTGTGCTACCAGAGAATTACTTCTTAAAGGCTTTTTCCAAGGTGGAAAGTAAGGATCAAAATCAACTTTATCTCTCACCCTATCCCTTGCAGTTTAGACTGCACTGTCTTATGTGAACCTTGCTTTCAACTCTCAACTCTCCCCAAAACCACGTGCATTGAAATCACAGCTATTGTACCAAGGATAGTCTATGGGGGAATTAACTATTGTCTCTCACCCTATCCCTTGCAGTTTAGATGTGAACCTTGCTTTCAACCCTCCCCAAAACCACATGCATTGAAATCACAGCTATTGTACCAAGGATAGTCTATAGGGAATAATCTATTGTCTCTCATCCCATCCCTTGCAGTTTATACTGCACTGCCTTATGTGAACCTTGCTTTCAACCCTCCCCAAAACCACATGCATTGAAATCACAGCTATTGTACCAAGGATAGTCTATAGGGAATAAACTATTGTCTCTCATCCCATCCCTTGCAGTTTAGACTGCACTGCCTTATGTGAACCTTGCTTTCAACTCTCCAAAAACCACATGCATTGAAATCGCATCTATTGTACCAAGGATAGTCTACAGGAGAATCTGTACTCGCGCCATCTTGTTGTCCTTCATGGAGCAGAGTTATTGTACCTCTGGATATATTCAGAGTTTGGCCCGTAAATATTCAGTGGATGCATATACAGCGTGTGTGTTTGTTTCACGCGGAAACCATGTCTGCATTTCAAGAAGAGTCTATTGCAACTTGCTTTTTTCAAAGTGTGCCAATTTTTCCTCTGATCCGTTTCGAAGACTCTCAAAGTGCGGCACGCAGAGTTGTAAAACGAAGGAGGTACAGTAACCCACCCTCCATGAGCAACCATCCAAGATGGCCACCATCCCATAGGATTTAGACAGCGATCAAATCAAAATGGCAGCGGGTACAGATTCTCCCCTTTATAATTCCCTTGTATTATACATATTTTATTGACAAAATAGGATGTGTTATTATTCTGTAAAAATTAATGTGACAAAATTGGCAAATAGATATTTTTGGTTATGCCTCCTTAAAAAATGTGGGTGAAAGTATTATTGTAGGGTGTATTTTCTCAAATGCTGTGCATAGGCCTATTCACATAATAATCATAATTCCTATTCATTTTTTGTGAAGAAATATATGGTTCTATCTACTGTCAATGAATTAATGGTATAGCTAGTGTATTTGGTACATGAAGCAAGAATTGAAATGGGCAACCATTCAAAATGTAGACTAAAAATTCTATCTGCAAAGCTTTAAATCTGACAATCAAAACACAGGGCTGTGAGAGTTCAGCTTTTTAGCTGATTTCAGCTTTTTTAATGGCTTCAAAAGAGTCATAATTTCAGCTTTTTCTTTCATTTTCAGCCTGTTTTTGGCATTTTGTCGCCATTTTCAGCTTTTTTCAGCTATTTTTATAACATGACTCTCACACCTATGAAAATTTTTAAACAAAAAACTATTTATAGGAGCACAGTTGATATTCTATGTATTCAAGATAATATTTTCTCTTCCAGATGTATGTTGTAGAGCATGCAGTGTGCATGTGTTTGGTTTGGCGCAAAAAAACTAGAATACCGTCCTGAAAAAAGTTCTCAATGAGTGAAGATGGTATCTAGCAAGATATGTATCAGTGCAAGTGTTGGTTTTATTTAGGCAGTTACGATATAGGGGAGATCTTTGTTAGGGAAAATGGCCACCAGACTCGAAAGGGTTAAACTTAGTAGTGTGAAAAGTATTGTGTTTCATTGCTAGTTTACCCTAAATACCGATTACTTGTTTTGTGTTGCACAACTCAAACATCCTCCCTCATTTTTCATTGCATTTGAGTTGCATTGCAGGTAAATTTTTACCCACAACCTATAAGGTACAGGAGCAATGCATGTGCATTGGGGGATGCAAGTAGAAAAATTTCCTGCCATTTTTTTTACAATTTCTTGGGTCTATTTCACAAATAAATATATTTTACAATGATTGCAAACACTTGTGCAAACTAGAATGTTTGCAAACTGGAAGTCATTGCAGACAATGTTTGCGATGACTTCCATTTCACTTTTAATCTTCATGGAAGAGCCTATCGCAAATTCATTGCAAATTCTGCAATGATCTCGTCCAAACATTGAGCAAAATAAAATCATGTGATCAATAATTTGCGATGTTTTTTCCCCCAAAGATATTCATCGCAAAGAAATCATCTGATTTTTTTCATCACAGAATCTTAGGAAATTGGTTTAGGGAAATCCTTTGCAAATTTGCTATCTTTTGCTTTTGCGATGAAGTTCGGCTTTTGCGATGGCTTTAGACATTCGTGAAATATGCCTCTGCTATATATTAAGAATCTTACATAGCAATATTTGACTTGTATTTCTCCACAGAGTCGGATATCTTGAAATGGCAGCTGAATATAGTGTAGATATCGACACTGACATAGATTGGCCTATAGCAGAGCAGAGGGTCATTAAATTTGGTTATTTTGGCAAGACTAAACCACAGGGTGTGCGACTGGCTGTGTTTGCAGCTGATGGTGTGCTAACAGATAATCAAGTACATTTTACATTAAGTGGTGAGTTTCCTTTTTTTTATTTATTTGTGACCATGTATATTGTCACAAATGTATAAGTTTGTTCAGTGAATAGACCTGACGGGGAAGTCCTCTTTTGGTCTATGTGCTGCTAGCTCGCTTTTGGGTGTGGGAGGTCCCGGGCTCGAGTCCCGGCTAGGTCGTATAAGAAAGTGGGAATTTATTAAGCGCTGTATGCATTGTGATTATTACAGTAGAGTATGTGGGGTGGGTTACGTTCGGCCCACCGCTGCTACCATCGATCCCGAGACCTCCCACATCCAAAGCGAGCTCGCAGCGCATAGACCAAAAGAGGACTTCCCCTTTCAGGTCTATACACTGAATTAACTTATATGTTCGTGACATTATTGTAAAGTCAGCTGAATACAAGACTTAGGTTTTGACTTTTTAAGAAATCATATTCTTTTACTTTAAATTAGTAACTTATTGATTATTTCAGGGCAGAGTTATGATCGTTATGATTTAAGGTTTTAAAAGGCAGAGTTATTATTGTTATGATTTTTTAGCATTTGTTACCTATACATATGAAGAGCTTGTTTCCAAAACCTCTTACATTCAAAACCTCTTACATCCATTTTTGTTAAACTGAGAAAACAAGGACAGTTTATTATGACATTTGTATATTGTTATTTTGAATCAAGTTTGCATGCAAATTAAGTATAATGATGTACTTGTTTACAATATTATGTTTACTGAAATCAGACTAATCACAATTATTTTTTAAACTAATTACAATATTTCAAAAAAATGGATGTAAGAGGTTTTGTCACCAAACTCCATAATTAATCAATGGACAACAAACAAAATAAATCAATTTGTAAAATGATGTGATTTATTAACTAAAACATTCACATCTATGTGGTAACACCTTTAAATCCCAAAACCCACCCTTTCCACCCCCACCCACCCCATCCCCACCATTCAAAGGTATGCTCAGCTAAAACCGTCCAGAAAGTGCACAAAAATGCAATAGCAACAGAGTGGTTCACGCAAATTGCGGCATGTTCACAGGCTTATGATAGGTTGTAAATAACTTGGCAAAGGGTTCTATGTCATATCCCTCCCCCTCCTCCTCCGCCCCCCACCCCATTACATACACTTTTCTTTCGTAACTTGATTATAGAACAATGTAATTTAACGATTTCAGCATAATTTGTATGTTTTCCTTCATACATTTGGCTTATGAATCTTGCTGATATACGAACCCTCCCCATCCCCCACCCCGTTTTCACCCCACCCCAATCAAAAACAACAACAACAACAAGATACACATACAGTTAAAATGATATGGAATAAAAAAATAACATTATCAATTAAAATGATGAGTTAAATCCACTCTAAATTGGTGTTGATTGTAGACTGCCAAGAAGTTTTAACAAAGTCTTCAAACAAACATAGCATTGGCATTTTAAAGGACATACTAAAAGGATTGTCATCTTTTAGGTATGAAAATGAATTCAATTAACAAAAAGGTAATTTTTCTTCAAGTCAAAGCGTACGTCTTTGCTATCTCCACGATGACGAAATGCGGTGTGCCAAGATCAGGGGGTACTAATCGACCAGTGTATTGGATACATTATAAAAGCACAATGCATGCTGTCAAGTATGTAGTTTATGCAGTACTTCAATGTCTAATTCAAATGTTGTGGGAAATGATAATTGTGGTTCCCTCAAACGATTCATTAGTTATGGTTCAATAACAACAACAGGCATGGACATAAGAGGTTTTGTCACAAAACTATTTTGGATGTAAGAGGTTTTGGAAACAAAGTCAATTTTTGATTGACATTTTCAACAGATTATAAGTGGTTTTGCAACAAATCGTTATCATTGCTTGGAAGGTACGGTCAAGAACTATATGTTTCAGGTTCAAACTCAAATTCCATAAAAATGGACGTAAGAGGTTTTGGAATCGGGCTCTTCATATATAGAATGTTACTTTTTCAGAAGTGAATTTACACTCTGAACATAATGGTGATGGCAGTCTTTGATTTAAATTTATATTTTTGTCCCACAAAATTTTGTGGAGAGCTTAACTAAAGTTTGCTCAAGCAAAAGCTTGCAATTAACTATTGTACTATTTAGAATCAAGAAACAAATGTTCAGGGTTAGTTTTCTCAAATATTTTATTTTTATCTTGTCTAAAATAAGATGAAAAATTAAAAATTTGAGAAACTGATCATGGACAATGTTTTCAAGACACTGAAATGTAATTTAGTTCCAATTTTTAATTAAGAAAATTTTAGTCAGGTGTTCCAGAAACTTTTGGTGCCAAAAACATTAGGTTAACTTCCCTGGAACATTTTGTACCAGCGCTTTTGGAAAAAAGCTGGTGAGCTAACGTGTCAATTTTGTCAAAAATGGTTGTTAGTTTAGTTTAATCTTTCTTTATTCTGGATATAACTCTTTCAATACATAAGTACTGGTCTCCCAAGAGGTCCAGATAACATAAATATTTACAAATTATATACACAATGAGAAAATAACATTTAAAATAACAGCAAGTGAACAGATAATTATATACAAATGTATAAGGGCAAGCATTTCCATAGCCTAGATAAGCAATTTCTGAATGCCTATTGTGTTGGCTTGCTCTTTTAATGAGCAAATTGCAACAAATTATTTGCTAACACATTTGTTTGAATAGCTGACCTTGCTATATCTCCAGTCTAGCAGAACAAATGACCTTATTGAGTGCTAAAATGTACAAGTTTTCTAATTACCGTACTGACCCGTGTATAGTCCCACCTTTTTTTACCTCAGATTTTATTAAAATTAGGGGTGTGACTTAAATCGGGGAACTTACATAAATTTATAAATCGATGTTTAATGTGGTAATATTATTTTCATTGCTTCGATTTTTGGTCGCCTTTTTGACAGGTTACAATTACGAATGCGCATGTCTGCCAAGTATGATAGCGCATGCTCTGTTTTAATTTAACCGTTATATAACTGTGAACATCGCCATCTGTTGACGAAGACAATCAATAAGATGGCGATGTTTAAAACAAAACATAGAGATAAGGCTTATTCATCAGCGATCTTCCAGCAAGTGACATTGCATTTTCGATAAATGTACCAGTTTCCACGATAATGGAGGTTAGTTTGTGACTATTTTTGGAAGTAGATTTTGATATTTGATAATAAGTCATTTGGCAACTTATGGCAGTCAGTGAAATGATTATTGGAATATTTTGGTAATGATAATTTGGCGACTCCTAAAAAATACCAATGGGACTTAACACGCATGTACATTAATTTCACGAAAATTTTCGTAAATTTAGGGGGAGGGGCTATAAATAAGTTATGATTAGCTGCAAGCAGGTATTACAGATTTTCCAGGACAGTGATACGTAATGATGCATATTAGGCCAAAATGATAGATTTGGCCATGCGTTTTGAACTTGACACCCAAAAAGGGTGGTGGAGTCACATTTTTCACGGTGGTCGTTTAGTTTTTTTAATGAATCTTTTGAAGTATAAGAGATATGGCAGTAAATTTGGTATCAAATGAAAGCTGAAACATTAATTATTAAGTACAGAAAGTTTCATTGAGGTATCTTGAACATGGGCAGAATGGCATTCAATTCAATTGACCAAGTCGGGGGTGGTGGAGGAAGCGGTGCATGAGGAAGCGGTGCGCTATGTACAATCTCTATGGGAAATGTAAATTTTATTAGTGCCTTGAAGTGCAAATATGTTGATATTTTCTTTAAAAATCAATGTTTTTCAACAAATTTGGCATCAATATAGAGCTGGCAGTATTATCTTTATGTTTATATTGTAAAATACCTAAAATAATACACTGCTGTAGGCCAAAATTTAACGTTACCAAGTTGATCGCCTTGGATAATCGATACCTTTTACATAGCCAACTACAGTAGCATGCCATATTTTGCTTAGCGTGTTATGTATCCATTTTCTTTTAAGCATATCTCAATAATTATAGCCCCCATAATAGTAAAAGTATACATTTTCTGAAAGGAAATTTAACAAGGAATTCACAAATGCAGTAAAAAACAGTATCAGATGTAATGTATTAATACTATAGATGTTCCTCAGATAAATATTTTTTTCAAATGTGAACGGATTTTATTAAAATTTTGGTTATTAATTCCATTTTTATCCAGATATTTACCTTAGACAATTATATATTGCTATGAAGCTCATACATTGAGCTTTATAAAAACCAAAAAAAATTAGAGGTAGGGGCATCAGAGAAAACAATTTGATATGATTTCTCGGTATCACTTTTTGTTCAACTTTTTTATTGCTTGAATGAACACTACATTAGAACCTTGCATCTCACACTGTTTTTTATTGCATTTTTGGATTCCTTGTTAAATTTCCTTTCAGAAAATGTATACTTTTACCACCATGGGGGGTTTAGTTGTTGAGATATGACGGAAAGAAGGCGAACACATATCACGCGTAGCAAAATATGGCTTGTAACGAAAATTTGGCGAGGTTAATACGCATGACCATTTCTGTCAAAATCAACATCACCATCATGTTTTTAATTTAATTTTACACCTTATAAGGAAGAAAACAAATACTGTATTCTATCAATAGTATTTCAATGTCATAAATGGTTATTGAATTTAAGCTTACAAGTACTTTTTACATAAATTTCGAGATATAGAACTTATGCCCCTCTAATTGATACAAATGTCATCCTTTGAAATGAATGTTACATGTTATTTACTGTGGAATGTTTTTCATTTTTTTTTCTGCCAACAGGTGAAGAATTTCGAACATACAATCTAAGTGATAACATTGGCATCCAAAAATTAAAAGACAAAGGGGTCCATGTGCGGATTATATGTGGTAAGTACAAAAACAGTATTTTAATGAATTATTTTAGTGATGTGTAATCTAATTGAATTTATCTCACCTTTGAAATTTTATCCAAAAAATCAGTCCACTGATGAGACTACTGCATTACCCCTGATGTTGTTCACATGCCAGGGAAGCAAAGAAAATTGCAAACATCAATGTTCTACACAAAAAATAAATTGAATGTATAAAGCAGCATGTCACCGTCACTGCAGCCGCACACAGGTCTAGAAGAAGTGTTAATTTTTCTGCAAGCCAAAATTACTTGCAAATCTGAAGAATCTCAATCCAGTATTTCTTTTTTGATATGACAGAATATACCTTGAAAGTATCATACAACCAGTTCTGCATTTAGGTATTCAAACATGCTACAGGGCATTTCCAAAGTAACGTTTGTGACCGAAAAATTAAAACAATTCACTTTTAAATGGCCACAGAACCTAGCATAAACATTATATCCACAAGTTTGTTGTTGATAATGGTGCTCACTGGTGGGAATAAGACATGCAGGTGTTTAAAGATTAATTCCAAAGTAATGTTTGTGACCGAAAAATTGAAAAATTTCACTTTTAAATGGCCACAGAACCTAGCATAAACATTATATCCACAAGTTTGTTGTTGATAATGGTGCTCACTGGTGGGATCAAGACATGCAGGTGTTTAAATATTAAAATAATTGCCAAAATACTGAATAAAGTTCATGTAATGTTTGTGACATCGCACAGAAATGTTTTTTTGCTTCAAATGACTTCAAAGTAAAAATTCTCTGACATGTTAGCGAATTTTTTATTGCACTTTTCACAGATGATGGGTAACATATTTACAAATATTTCATAAAAGTGGTCAGAAATTCTATCGTCAGGATTTCGGATAGGATTTCTTTTAATGCAATTTTTGGTTTGTAACGTTTGTGACATTTTGGTGTAACTTTTTGGTAACGTTTGTGTCATTTTTGAATTGAAACATGTGCTCATTCATGCACGGATAGAAATACTTGACAATTTCTGATTAGAAAATACTTTTCACATACCAAGTAACAAACGTATGACTGAAAAACCTGCTTATGTGGTCGAATAAAAATGCTGATTTTTTGCTTGAAGTCAAAAAAAGTTTCATTTTCACTTGAATGAGCCTACAGAGTTGTTCATCATGAATCAACAACAATGCATCCATCATCCATGCGTCCACATATTTTCTTGTGTGAGGGTGGCTTTAGCCACCCAAGCGTGATAAAAATACGCCGGAGCATCGGATGCAGAGTTGTTGATTAGCGATGAACAACTCTGTAGCGTGTTACATTTCAACAACGAAACTCTTACTGATATTAAAGTATAGAGAACCAAATTAAAATGTCAAATGTTTTCCATTCATCAGATATCTATCTTCATATAACATTAAGCAGAATATGAAGCAAAATGTTAGTTTTAAATGTTTGTTTCTTTGCCATCTTACACTGTTACCAAGAGCAAACCTTGCACGTATTCAAAACTCCGGACGCGCGACAAGCAGTGTGCTGACTTATGCGTACTGCGTAAACGCCCTTCCGTAAATGCAGTGCCGTGTGTGAGGCGCAAATTTGAATATATCGACTGTGGATTCATCACCAATCAACAATCAACAACGCGGCCCTGGTTTGGTAAAACTATCTAACTCAATTTTGAAAAAATTTTAGTTAACAGACTTTCTTTGACAATTTGATGGTGTTCTATCCATTGATGATACTGGAAAATCTCTTAAAGCAAAATACTTCTTTTTAATCTGGACATGGTCAACAACGTTTAACAGCACAAAATTAACAAACGTCGTACATTTGAATTTCAAAAGTGACGTTCTCAAATTCCTGCATTTTAAGTTAGATAGTTTTACCAAATTAGGGCCGAAATTTACGGTACACTCCTGTATCAGCTTGCTCGACATAGAGAGCAAAAATTTGACTTATCGGTACTCTTTATAATATTACCACATATCATTTAGACATTTTAACATTTTCTAAGTCCCTCTTTATTTCTTGCAGAATATGATACTGAAATCCACAAGAAGCATGCTGAGAAGATAGGTGTCCCACTGCATGTGTGTTCAGGAGACAAGCTAGCCTTGCTCGACAAATGGAGGCAGGAACTTGATCTGGAATGGACTCAAATTGCATACATGGGTAGGTACCGGTGTTTCCGCTAAGGTTTTTGAGCTTGCGCCAATTCGAGCAAGTTTGACAAAGTTGTAGAGGTGCTGGTGCCAAAATCATCAGTTGTGGCTGAAAATTGTTGCGCCAATTTGAACGCTCCTGCGCCATTGCCATACCGCCTTAGCGGAAACACTGGTTAAATACAAAAAATGACCAAAAATGGAAAAATCTGAAATGTTGACCTTATTTGGCATGAAACTTAAAAATTTGGCCAAAATCCTAAAAAATAAAAAATGACGCAACATCCAAGTGGGTGTTTTAAATTAAAATTCCCATTCCAAAGTCATTTTAAAAAAAAAATGTTATTTTTAGCTTGTTTAGAAGCCCAAATGGCCAAAAAATATGTTTTTTGTGATTTTTCTTGTGAAAATTCCTTTCTGGTAATGTATACTTTTAACTTTAAGCACTTTGATAAAAAGTTATGATACAGAATAAACTTGCTAAAACGTAAAACTGGGTAAGGTGCTTTCCCCCCATAAGGGCACAGTTAACCCCTCATTTTCAGAAATATATTTATGCTTTGTAACTAACTCAGTAACCGATAATAAAATCCATATAAAAGTATACATTTCTAGACGCGGATTTTCATGAAGAAGATGATGGTTAGGTCAGTTTTGGGCCAAATGTATGATTTTGGACCAAAGGACCAAAAACTCTTTAATTTAGATTGGGAGAAACATTTCCTGAATTGATTCTCAAATTCGTCTTGAATTTCTGGTGATTTGCCACTTTGTCTAACACCATTTTGTCTAATATCCATAGTGTCTAACATCATTTTGTCTAAACCCACGTGGTATAATCCCTATATAGTCTAATACCATTTCGTATAATGACCAGTTTGACTAATTCCCAGATTGCCTACAACCATTTCGTCTATTTCCACTTAGTATATTGACCAGTTTGTCTAATTCCCAGATTGCCTACAACCATTTCGTCTATTACCACTTTGTATAATGACCAGTTTGTCTAATCCTCAGATTGTCTACACCCATTTCGTCTATTACCACTTTGTATAATGACCAGTTTGTCTAATCCCCAGATTGCCTACAACCATTTTGTCTATTACCACTTCGTATAGTAACCAGTTTGTCTAATTACCAGATTGCCTACAACCGTATAATTTCGTTCCCAATACCCAAATTGCCTACAACCATTTTGGCAATTTGCACTAGATCTTATTCTCCGATTGTCTAGAACTATTTCCGGGACTATTTAAATGAAGTAAACACCTCACAAAAGATAAGTTTACACTTAGTCTGACCCCCATAAATCCAAGTAAGAGCCCTCAAAGTCCAATGATATTGACAGATATGAAATATATGGAATCTCAGCTAAATTTTGATCCCAAATTTGACACCAAAAACCATTACCATCATTTTACACTAGCCGTTTGAAAAATTTACCTCAATTTTCATTTCTCACATTTTGGGTATACCCGCAGTGTAATAGAGCATCACAACAATGCCTAGTGGAATCGATAGACAATCAGTGTTTTTTTTTTTTTTCATTTTGCGTAGAGCACAGAGCTGCTAT
>JXSR01S017140.1:1561-16887 GCA_000969725.1 Ophiothrix spiculata
TCAAAGGTCAAAAGAAAGGTCAAATTCTCAACTTAGTCCGATTACAAAGGTGGAAGGCGGAGGCATCTTGATCGACACTCTGTGTCGAGAACCGCTTGGCCCGGGAACCGCGTATTCTAGTTTCTTAATGGGTACCCCCTGTGGGGGCACCCATTACTCAAAATAATGTACGCCCATCCATTATGAGGAGATAGATGACAGGCAAAACAATAAATCTTATCTTTTATTCTCTAATTCACAGCCAGGTCCACGGCAGGCTGGTCCATGGTCACTATTTCTACGAATGTCATGAGCAGCCTGGTAAAACTATCTGGGAAATTGTAGCCCATTTATAAAGAATATAACATACCTGTCAATTTTGAGATATAGATTAACCAGGTGTATGCAGCGCCCCATGAAGGAGCATTCGCACAGGGTACAAACGGCTTATCAACTTCTGAACCGTGGAGCAACTAGAGTAAAGTTTTTTGCCCAAGGAAAGCAAGAATATAAAATATGCGAAGTGGATTAAAAACTCTCAATGCATAAATTTTAAGTTTTGGTTTGCATGAGAGATGTTTAGTGCATATGAAAGTTACATTTTTTTGTCCGTTGATGATTTATTTATTTTAGCATAGTTTTGAATTTTGATGACCATTCCATATGAATGCCTTATTAATTCATTCACCTCTCAGGGTGTACATCTGTCTCGTCTGAAAATTTTCAGAAGAGACATAGCGATCCTATTTTCTGTCCGCCGTCCGGAGCATATCTCGTAAACTGCATGCCCTACGTTAATGATATTTGGTGACTGGGTAGACCCGGAGCCGAACTGGATCCAGCAACAATTTCGGCGCAAAATATGCTAATTAAGTACCTAATTTGCATAATTTATGCATAAAATGGTTTAAATGGCATATTTTACAAACTGTGCACCCTACATTCATGAAATTTGGTGGGTAGGTGAGGATAGAGCTGGGCTTGTGCCAGCTGCAATTTGATCAAAATATGCTAATAAAGTACCTAATTTGCATAATTTATGCATAAAATGTTGCTTATTTTTCAACTTTGTCTGATTTCAAAGATTAAGGTGTCAAATTGTTCGTCTTGGACCAGAGATCAAAAGTGTCAATGGTGACCCTGTCATTCGACCTTTCCCTTGGGGTCAATTTTTCAACTTTGTCTGATTTCAAAGATTAAGGTGTCAAATTGTACCCTTGGAATCCACCCCACAACTGAATGATTAAGTAGGCGGTCGATACGCAGGCGAGACTACTGGTTCACGAACCATCTTGTTTATGGAATGGAGTCACCTAAAACTTATAATTAGATCACTCAAAATCTACTTTAATTGTATCTTTGTTGCTTTTATATTTCTCCACAGAGTTTGCTTGATTACATGGGGGAGGACAAAATTCAGAGATTCCTCAATCATTCGCTGCAGCTGATGTCAACAATCAAATTACCAGCCAAAAGGTTTGTAGATGATGAATGAATTAGAAGACCTAGCGTCTAGGGAGGGGGCTACTTTTCAATAAATTTCAAAATTTACCATATTTTATTTGATTTTGTGCATAGGTGGTCTTATTTTCTTGAAAAGTGCTAATTTTATGGGATGTACTTCAATTTATTTCTCATTGGCATGTCCCTACCCAAACCAAACTTGAGTGTTCACCTCCATTGACACATTTTAAGCTCCTGTCTCATTGGACATAATTGATAGTTTAATTGGATGTGGAAATGGTAATTGGTATTTTTTTTTAATTTAAAGAGTCTTAAAGACTTTGATGAACATCACCAGAATAAATATTTTCTACACTTACTACAACGATTTATAATCAGTACACTTTTCAAATCTTCTTTTCTTCTTTTTTCAGGGGTACATTTGTAGAATTTCGTAATGGTATGCTGAATATATGTCCAGTTGGTAGGAGTTGTAGTCGGGAAGAAAGGAATCAATTTGCAGAATATGATCAGGTAGTGTCCTCTCCCCACCCCACCCTAACAACCCCACCCCAGCTGCATGAGACTGAGGTATTGTTAACTCCAGATATTTTTGGAAACAAACTAAGTAGCTGGTCGGAGCATGTAAATCTTGACTGTATGCTCATTGACTTTATGTTCAAACAATTTGTATATATCATACATAAACTGTGTCTTCTTTTTATGTCACATCTTTTGTGCTTGTACTGAGCTAATGTTGAGGTCTTAACCCTATATGACATTTAATAAAGGAGAATGTGAATGATGTCAGTCATTGACTGTAGCATATCCATGTAAGTTGTTGCAGGACAACTATTTTGCATTCCTTGTCAAACTGATTTGAGTTATAGTTTGGTAAAATTTATGTGTTACCAATCCAGTTATTTACTCACGTTTTTTTATGTTTCTTCTTCCATCAGAAAACTTGATCAGATATCAGATCTGATGAAGTTGTCCGACAGAAGAAGAGATCTGAGGAAGTTTTCCGATAGAAAGAAACGTAAAAAACATGACTGAATAACTGGATTGGTAACACATAAAAGCTAACAAAAATATGACAATCAACAATCCTGGTGAACTTATTTCATGATTTGGGTTATGATGTCAACTGGATAATTTTGCAGTGACCAGCCAATTGCAGTCATCTCCTTTGAAATAAAGTTATTATTTTTGATCATTCAAATGTTGATTTTCACAAGCAAATGCTTAACTGATTGCTACACAGATCTGGTCACAACATGATACATAACTTATGACATTTTAAATCAATCTTACAGAAAGAAAATGTCAGGCAGAAAATGGTAGAAGATTTTAAGAAGAATTTCTCACAAGATGGCTGGGAGTTTGTTATAGGTGAGTCAAGTCAACCAATTTGAAACAGTTTATTATTTTTTTCTTCTTTTTATTACCCTGTACTTATGACTGGTGGTGGTGGGGGAGATAGAAAAGTGCAGAGACAACCATCAGTCCTCTTCTGAAAACAAATATTACATGGATATCAAAAGACATTCGAATCAAGATTTTTACACTGCCATTTCAAATTTACCAGGATGTCCAGGAGGTTTTTACTCATGGGGGCTCAGAAGGGCCTTCAATATGAGGAGGGGGTTAAATACCTAAAATTGTCAAAAAATGGCTGAATTTATATGATTTTTAACAAAGCCCCCATCCCATCCCACCCCTGGAAATGCTGGTGCAGATGCCCAACAAAGAGCAAAGAATAAATATGACAGAAGCAACAAAAATGCAACTCAGAAGAGCATCAGTTGCAATGATATGGAAAATTAGCAATTTTATAAAAAGATATAGAAGATGTTCAAAATGGATAATATATTGGTTCAAAAAAGGTGCAATAAAAAATTCTGAAAAAGGGAGCTTTGCACTGTATACTAATAGCTTGTATTTAAATTTTACATACTTTACAAATATTTTTAGGCAAAGTGGTGCTGAAGGAAAAATATTCTGTCTTTATAGATATACTACTATTTGCCAAGCTTTGCAACATTTAGTGAACTCTTCTGAGCTAAAAATTTAGCTTTATTATGTTTAGCTAGATTATGGTAAAAGCATATTTATTTTGTTTGGAAATAAATATGGCCTTTGATGAGGGAGGTATCAACGGCTGTACATATCCCCAGATCTGCACATAGAACAGTCTTTGTCCCTTTTTGTTTGCTCGTTTGTTTCTTTGTTTGTTTGTTTGTTTTTGCCTATTATCTGGCTCATTTTAATTTCCATTCTTTGCAGGAGGACAAATCAGCATAGATGTATTTCCTACTGGCTGGGACAAGCGTTATTGTCTAAGTTACGTAGAAAAAGATTTCAAGACCATTGTATTTATTGGTGACAAAACACATCAGGTTCGTATTAACACATGTATGTTTCATTGTACTGTATTCATTCAAATAAAAACTCATGCATTAACCCTAAAAGAGCCGGGTTATTTTGAGCCATCTCACAGCCGGAGGGAACGGATTCCGCCCCCTTAAGATCTCGGAAGCCGATCGCTAAATCATCAAGTATGTGGTACTTTTGGATTCCTATGACCCTTCCATGTCCATTGGTACAAAAAAAAATTCAAAAGCATTCCTTGTTGACATCACTGTGACGTCATAGGTTGGAGCAAGTAAGCAATTATCAACCCTGGATAAAATTGAGAACAATTCTAGTACAGCTGCACATTTGGAACACAATTCTAGTACAGTTTTAGTACAATTTTAGTACAAATTTTTGTGTATTGCGTTATGTAATTTATAATTCATGATTTTAATTACTTTGGCCATTCCAGATAAGTACATCATGTTAGTTGATTTTCTTGTATCATAACTGTTTATTTATTATTTGACGATTGCAGGGCGGTAATGACCATGAGATTTTTGCTGATTCCAGAACTATAGGGCATACTACCGATGGACCAGAAACAACAAGGAAACTCGTCAATGAACAATTGGCCAAATTATAATATAGGTAGAATGTCATTTGTACATGCTCACCCTTGTTTTAAATGGATATTTAATTGTGAAAAATAGAGCCATTGAAAATGAAGCAAAGAGATGTTTGCTATCTAAACACAGTACTTTACAAAATATTTTAAATGCAAATTATGAGATTCAAAATAAATCTCCTTTTGTAAAAACCCTAATCATTTAACATGGAATAAATTTAGAATAGAGGGTGCAATAAATTATTACTTCTTTTCACCAACATTTCAGGCTATTTTGTACTGTAAATGTACTTAGCTTCTTTCTGATAAAGATTTATTAATTGTCTTGTGCTTTTCAAACAAGGGTGTGCTGGACGTTGCTTTCAATCAATGTGTGGTAAATGTATCAACTGTATAAATCAGGTTACAAATTAATAATGTGGTACAGTGTGAATTTCACCTTGCAAAAGCATTGATGCCAGATGTTTCATTGAAAAAAGCCTTAAAAGGGCATAAATCATTGTAAGATTTCAAAATGGGCTGAGAAATAATAGAAATATATAAATTTTAGGTTATAAAAAAACATGGATCATGATTTAGTCTTTTTTTAAAATGTGCATTCAGGCTGAAACTGGAAAACTGGCATCTCTGCAAAAAGTGTAGCTTTTATGTACCATCCTGCCCTTATTTATGGTGTAAACCTTGTCTTTAATTTTAACTGCTATAAATTGTTATAAAGGTCAAAAGTTAAAAGATGTTTTGTATGTTTTACCAAAATCATATATTTTAAGGAGAATAAGACTTCTACTTTTGTACATAATAATGCACACTGCAAAATCGCTGCATTGTGTGCAGATGACGTTGCAAGGTAGTATGGTTGAACGCAGAGCGTAACCGTATTTGTGTGCATTATGGGTCATACAAAAGTAGTCTATTAAATTGAAAAGCAACCTGTACTACATCGGCAGCAAAATTCACAGTATGTGTACTTTGCTCATATCCAATTATGTTGATCAAAATTCATGCAAGAATCTGTACGAGAGACAATATATCTGATGCATGCACACATAATTCAGTCTTATTTTATAAAAGTGATAGCATTCCAACCTAATAGATTAATTTATTTTGCAATAGATTTTTATGTTTGCACATTTTCTAATTTTAATAGTTAGAAATATATTCTGTAGGCTGTACTTTAAAGTTTAATTTGTACTTTTTCATGTGTGTTTATACCAATATTTATTTCAGGTTTCATAATTGATTAATCACTACTTAAGTTCTGGGGTGTATTTCACAAAGATTGGGAGTGATCGGAAGTTTTAAAATTATCGTAAGATCCATTTCGCAAAAGGTTGTAAAAGTAATTGGAGCTAAGAAACGTAGATATGAATAATTGTAACAAATAATGAATGTGTATGGTGCTGGGTATAAATACAAATTAAATAAATAACATAAATACTGGGGATTTATAGTTTGCTATGCCTCCCAGATTTGTATTTCCACATGGCCTCTGCACACTTTACAGGTGCAGGGTATATATCACAAAGAGTTACGATCATTCATAGGTTTCCAAAACCGGCGTAATTCCTGAATTATATCAAACAGCAATCACTCTCTTTAAAGAGCTCCGTGTTATTTATCCAACACATGCGTGTAGCCACTTTCATATACTATTTGATTCATTTTGTCGTAAAAAAACGTTAATTATAATGAATTCTAAATTAACAATCATATTTACACTGCTTACGATGACTAAAACGTGATCTTAGACTTACGAACTCGTATATATCTTTGTTAGTCTTTTGTGAAATAAACTTACGATTATTCGCAACTTTACTAATCTAGTACTTATGAACGGTTTGCGATACTTACAAACATTTGTAAATCTTTGTGAAATCACCCCATTCTGCCTTTATTTAGTATTAGAAGGCATATATTTGAATTTTGTGCCTTTTCTAATGTACACCAAAGCTAAATATATTTAAGGCTGACAAACTTTAAGATCCATTCAGTATGTTGTAATTGCAGCGCAATGCGTTGTTTATTGCATTTCATACTTATCTGTAATATATTGCTTTGCATAATTATAAATTGCACCAAAATAATCAATATATTGAGAAATGAATGGCATTACACTTCGTTTGCAGCGTACTATGAAAAGAACTATATTTTTGTTAAATTTAACTCTTTTAATTTTAAAGTTGACTTTTACTTTATCATATCAATGCAATCAAACCATATGGACCAATATGTTTGTGAAGATTTTGTCTCGTTCAGGTATATATTAACCCTCTAAACCCGACAGGTTGATACCAGCACATGTACCGTATACCCAGTTTACCAGCTTTTCGCACCCAAGTCAGAAACCCAATGTGCCTGTCTACTGGGCCGGCTCTCATAAGGTAGACCTGTCTAACCTATGATCCTTTTAACTTATGACACTTATATCTCTTGATAAGAGCATACTCTTATAATCGAAGGAAAATATATTGTTTCAAGTGTGTAGTTCTATAAAACATGTTAAATGATAAGGATATGTTCTCATTAAAGAGATACAACTGTCACAAGGTAAGAGGATGTATCTGAAGTTAGAGAGTTTTACCATATCAGAGCCACCAGGCTTGGGTAGTTACAAACTTTTAATGGTTGTGTTTATATCAGAAGATATCAATGAATCTTTGAACACTGGACAGATAGGTCATTTTGCTTTAATTTACACGAAAGAAGTGAATAATTCCTCAGATTTTTGATTTTATCACAATTTTCATTAAATTTGGTGTCGCTCAGAGACTACAACGTAAATGTCAGATACGTTGGCTGATATAAATGATATTATTGTTTGAATGTTAGTTACTGGAACAATTCAGACGATTGTAAAATTTAAAAATTAAGCAAGTGACATCAAATACAAAGCAAGTTTAAGACTTATAGTGGTTTTAATCTTACGATTACAGATACACATGGAATGGCCAGGTTTCAAAGGGGTTAAGCATTATATGAATAAAAGAATCAAGTCTTCTGGACTTGCATCAACAGCTTGTCACAGGTCAATGTACTAAAGCTGCCAGATGTGACTTGAGGATGCATCTTGGATGAGACACGAAATGTCACAACTCAAAAGCTTGAGTTCAAGAGACTTGATTCCCTTGTTTAACATTATGGACCATTACAAGTTTGTAAGCATTCTAAGATAGTAAGACATCCCAATATGTGATGGCTCATACCGAAAGGGGGACTTTGAAGATGAAACCAATTTTGATTTTTTTTTTCATTTCATCTGTTGCAGCATTTTCTAATCTTTAAAATGACACCTTACTTGTTGAAATTGATCAAGGCGATCAAATTTTACAACAGAAAATCTGCTGGAAATTCTTATTATTCTCTTTATTTTTTGCTGCCTATTTTCACCTGTATCTTGAAAAGTTTTCTGTCGCAAAGTCCCCCTTTTCAGTGTGAGTCATCACATATGATGTCCTGCTGTTGTGGTCCAATAATTTCTGCTTGAGAACATTGTACACTGTGCACATTATCAAGACAATCTACCTTCCTATCTCTTTTTAAACTATAAAAAAATTGTAAAACAAAATTTGGTGCAATTAGGGAAACTGTATAATGAATGCATATATTAGAACATTGAAATGTGTGTATTAACAATTGTACGAAACAACAATATTCAGCAGATTGTTTCTTTATATGCTGCTTTCATAATTATTGTAGCAGAGCTTTGCACCTCGGTAGCTATGTTGCTTGCTTTGTTTCACACTCTTGTAGCTTTAATTTGAAGCTTTGTTCCTTCATGTTGCTTTGAAAGTTGAATTTATTTCAACTAGAAAAATTTTGATGTGCGACAAAATTTTGTTGATATTGACTATCTTAGTGATATGTAGCTTTGCTGCTACGACAACCAGAAATGACAACTTTAATCAAAGAAATATACATCCCGCAGCAACAAGCTACAAAACTAAACGAGTATGAAAGACGCATTACTTGATCAAGAATTAATAACTGCATGTTGTTAATAACAGAAATTCTGTGAGCTGGTTTCAGAGTGTATGTTGTGGTTGTCACAATTTTGAAATTATGACATCAAAAAAATTAGTGTACAATCTCTGCATTGCTTGAAAAATATTATGACAAGAGGCTGATAAGTTAATTATCTTTTTCTTCCAAACTTATTCACAATTAATGACTTGGTGTGGTTTTTTTTTTAAAAGCCCTACTGCATTGTAACAATAAGTCTGAATTTAAAGACATATGGGGGCTATCTACACGAGAGTGCACGTCCAGATCTATGTGCGTCTCCGTAAACCGCTTTGCATCTAGACATTGGCAACATGGGCGTCAGTCCGGATATGTCGTACAGTACCCTGAATAAACGTGGTATGTGTAGCTTACGTCAAAACAGTGTACGGATATCGCATTTCAGATCTAGATTTTGGAGATGCGTATCTGCGCTCCGTGTAGATACATGTAGCCCCATTATCATCTGCCACAGCTACATGACAAAAATAGCTACTCTGAAAACCTTTATATGTATTCTTTTTGAGAATAATGTGGATGCTGCCTGAGATAAAGATTGCACAAATGGCATATTCTATTCATGGTGGTGGTTGTAATTACTGGCATCAGATCTGTAAAGTTTAAATATACCATTTCTTCCTTCAAATTAAACAGTATTATAAAGATGTCCTTGTTGTGATAAAAGTTATATATTTTTAATTGAAAAAAGATAATGCATTTGTAAGGTAGCATTCTTTTCATTATCAGTTGAAATTTGGTATTGTAGTTATACAAACTTTCTGGTCTTCTTGTTTGCCGATCCAAAGTACTGTTGGGAAAATAGTGTTGCGAGTGCCATATGAAATGCAAATCTTCTCTATGACTACACCTGTACATTTTGTCATATGCAAGAAAGTTGTATCTACAATGGCTACCATATGCTATTTTAATTTAACGCTTTTACAAGAATGCAAAAAAAAAATCACAAAAATTCTCTTCCATATATGTCAGTGACTCTGGAAATGGTTCTTTAGGTGATATCTTCAACTTCAGGATACATTGTCCCCCGAAGAACCATTTTAAGAGCCACTGACCCAAGGCTTGACTTTATACAGCATGCAATGCAAATGCAGCTATTGCAGATACAACTTTCTTGCACTCACTATGATTTGAAAGCCTTGAACACCAGTGGTTTATGAGTAAGACACTTATCACACTCATCACAATACTTGATCAAGTCATAAATATTTTGAGGTATGACCATTTAGTAGACTAAGCTTAGTCTACTATTTCCATGGTATGACCGATACACTTTTTAATTGTATCAAACTCTGATAAACTCATGATTGTGAAACCAGAGAGGTGCCAATTAAGTAGCACCTCTCTGGTAACGTGTAAACATTTTGTCTGTGTTGTCCAAATAGTTATCTTGATCAATGAAGGTGCTCATTTATAGGCAGCTGGCACTAACAATTCTTCTGATAAACAAGATTTTGATGATGCCTTGCTCAAAGTAGGGATATTTGTTGTAAATAGAGTAATGATGCCAACCTTGGATTATAAACAACAATGTAATAATAAATGTTCTAATGTAATTAAAAACTTAATAATGAATTAGGTATTTGGGATGTATATATTTTTGATTTGATATAATAAATTAACAATTTAAAGATGTAATAACTGTTGTCAGAATTAAGTTTTATTTTCGACCACACATAAATGGGATGCCCTAAATTAAAATCACCTTAGGGCTCTGTCACACATCACCGTATAGAGCCAAAATGTACTAATAAATATAACGTTCACTATTTCAGTCATTGAAATACATGTATATCGATTACTAAACCAGTGTTCCTTATTCGTACGTTTCGCGATGTGTGACAGAGCCCTGTTAAAACAGTTTTTAAGTTCAACCTTACACTTTGATGTATATTAAGGAATCAAAAATATTGCAACAATATTGAACACAGGCATAAGTTCAGCACAAACATGGTTAATTCTTGTATGGCTATTGACTTCATTTTTGTGTAATCACTTGCCAGTTATGACAACAACAAACTAATATGGCAAAAAACTTTCATCTTCAAAACTAGCACTACAATCGAGCTCGACTGATTTGGTTACTAACAAGAGAGGCCCGCAAGCCTGCGGTTCGGCTGTCAGTGGCTTTATAGATCATTGTTCTATGTAGAATTAGTGGATTTATATAGTTGAGGGTTGCAAGTGCGCCTACTTCAAAACAAGCCCCCTGTTACTCTTGTGTTGGCAAGATGTACCTTACGCCATATGAGCCCGGCATACGAGACCCACTGCATTACACACATTTGGATGTTAAAGGTTGTTATTGGCATATTGCTCTTTCCAAGTTCTCTCCAAGTTGGAATGAACTTGAACTTTATTTTATGAAACTATGTTTTGGAGCACTATTTACGTTTGCACGGCTACTGACACAATCGGCATTAGTCACCATTCCAGGATAGCCAAGTCAGTTTTTATGGATTAACACATCAAGCATTCAGTTCTTGTCACCAGAGAAAATTGACCAGCCATCAGGTATTGCATTATCCTTGTCAGGTGATATGGGTTTGGAACACACATAATTCATAATCAACTGACATGGTTCACGCATGACCAGGGCTGGACATTGGTATTTTTTCGTACTAGCCAGTCAGGCAGGTAACTTTCCAAAATAACCTGCCCGACAAGAAATTTACCTGCCCAAATTTTAACAGAGTAAAATACAAAACATTACTAACCTCTGAAAACTTCAAAAAAAATTGAAATTTGCTACAAATGGCACAAATTTGGGCATCTTTTTCACAAAAAATTGTAAAATCGATCCTTTTTTGCAAAAAGTTTTTTTTTAATAAATTTAACTCACATTTTTGATACAACTTGGTATATGGATAGGAAATCATTATGTTAGTTTTTACTAAAAATGGACTCAACATACACACAAAATTTTACCCGCCCTACACCAAAATTGGCTGTCAGACGGGTGCTATGTCCAGCCCTGCGCATGACACTGAATATCCTGGCTGTGGTTTTAAAATTAGGAGTTAGGTGAAGCAAGGTGACAGAACTGCAGACTTTCAAAGTGGAATTCATCTTGCAGAGCAACACACCTGCAATATAACAACACATTATATTTAGGCCAAAAGAAAAATTGTTGTGTTGCCCTTTTCTGACCGATCCTAAATCAGGCGAATATCGGGTCGGCTTTTTTAATAAATTATAATCAATGCGGGAATCAATGTACCAACTGCAAAAAGCCCACTAATTAACATGTAAATAGAGTACAAGAAATCGCAAAATTGACATGATTACTTGGTTTTATGCATATGAGTATTTCCTTATCAAGTTAGAAGAGTGAGTTAATCCTACTAGCAAAAATACAGTTAAAGTGTCTACTTCATTTATTATATGCATACAAATAGCAGTAAATACTCAAAATATCAAGTAAAGAGCATTTTTTATTTTTTATGCATATGACCCATTGGCTGATCACTGTGGCTGAAGCTCCATTCCATTCGTAGCACCCTTTAAGGTCTTGCTGTAACCTCTTGGAGGTGCTAAAAGCTCAACTTTAATTGCCTACATTTAAATCATCTCAGGTAGAATCAGCTTCCTAAATTTGTACGGATTTTAAGAATATTGATTCCATGCTCACGGAAATTTCAACAACATCCAACTTGAGAGTCTGAAGGACTTAAACTTGTTTCTTTCCAAAGGAAGTCATTCAGCGTGTTTCTATTAATTATCCTGTATTTATCCGGATAAAATTTAACCGCAAAATAGCGGTGAATGTCGAGTTTCCATTAGATTACAGTTTGCACAAAGCACAGAGTCGAGTGACCTTATAAAATTGCCAGATAAAAGTTCTTTGACCTAGCTTACCGCAAAGTATTGTGGGATGACAAAGGTCAAACCTGTGACTCTGACGTAGCCATAATTTAGCAATTTTTGTAATTTTATTACTGTACCGACCGATAAAATTCAGCAGCTAAACATTCAGATAGAACAAGCAGGTCATCCAAGCCAAAGCAGGGGTCAATTTTTTGATCACGTGATATTGTAGATTTCCGGTTTTTCGCTGGAAAGTGTGATGGCTTCAGTTTCTATAGCCGTCTTACGGTATTTCTCACTGCTATTATCCTACAAAAAGCAAGCTAAACTTTAGCCGCTAAAAAGACGGATAATGGCGGAGAATGCCTGTTTCTATTGAATACTTCTACTCCATTAGCCGGTGGCTTCCGGATAATGATCTTTAATAGGATAAATAGCGGCTAAAGTTTAGTCGCTAAAAAGACGGATAATGGCGGAGAATGCCCGTTACTATTGAATACTTCTACTCCACTAGCCGGTGGCTTCCGGATAATGATCTTTAATAGAAACAGCCTGATTGTGTACTATACAAGGGGTGTTCAATAAGTTCATGGCCTGAGGGAGAAGGAGATATGTAATGTAGTTCTACATAATTGGTAAATATTTGGTGAGTTTTGAGTAAATAGCCGCTGCTGTTTTTATTTTTTAGAAACTTAAAACTTGTCAGCTAGGGGTTTCTGAAACGTTATCTTTAACTTGAAAACTGAAGAAATGACATTAACAATAAAATATCTCTTTCAGGCCCTACACCCAACAAATTCAACAAAGACAGCATGCAAACACTTAAAAAAATATTACTTCTTCAAGTAGTAGTAAGCCAATTTTTTAAATCCTGTTTTATCCCGTTTCAAATAGCATAAAAAGGATTTGGACTGAACTTTTAAAAATGTCAGGGAGGAGATGGATGTGGGTGTTCTTATTATCATTATTGGTTATTTTATCACTTCTCAGTGCTCATTTTTAAACTTATTAACTGCTAACAGACAAGTTATAACTTTTAGTAAAATAAAAATGAAAACAGATATATATTTCTTTGCAATACCGCTAGAGGTACTGCACACATCCGCTTGCACTTCCGCAAAGCGGAAATGCTGGCTCCGCTTCGCATTTCCTCTAGCGGCAATACAATAAAAAATTTGCATTCCCGCTAATGGTTATAACTACACTACATCGTGTTTTAATCTAACATGAAACCATGGAGGTAATATTACCTCCATGATGAAACACGCAGGCATGTAAACTTCACATCGTATTCCCGCGAAGCTCCGCTTCGCATTTCCTCTAGCGGAACTAAAGCGGAAATGCTGGCTCCGCTTCGCATTTCCTCTAGCGGCAATACAATAAAAAATGTGCATTCCCGCTAATGGTTAACTACACTACATCGTGTTTCAATCTAACATGAAACCATGGCGGTAATATTACCTCCATGATGAAACACGCGGGCATGTAAACTTCACATCGTATTCCCGCGAAGCGGAACTGACGGCTCCGCTTCGCATTTCCTCTAGCGGAACTACCATAAAAAATTTGCACTCCCGCTAATGGTTAACTAAAATTAATCTAACATGAAACACGCGGGTAAGTAAACTTCACTTCGTATTCCCGCGAAGCGGAACTGACGGCTCCGCTTCGCATTTCCTCTAGCGGAACTACCATTAAAAATTGCACTCCCGCTAAATGGTTAAGTAGAGTACATCTTGTTTTAATCTAACATGAAACACGCGGGCATGTAAGCTTCACTTCGTATTCCGCTGGCAGAAGTGTTAAAGAAATTGTGCACTCCCGCTAACCTTAAAAATAACTTCGCTTCACAATTCGGCTGGCGGAAGTGCAAAAGAAATTGTGCACTCCCGCTAACCGTAAAAATAACTTCGCTTCGCAATTCGGCTGGCGGAGATGCAAAAAAAATATGTGTATTCCCGCTATACCCATTACTAGTTGGCCTATCCAACGTCGAAAAAAGGTAAACATTAGCAAGAACTTGATGTTGGGTATTTGTTGAATAATAATTAAATAGGCCTATAGGCTTTAGAAAAAACATGCTTTATTGGTGCAATTAAAGACATTTACCGTTTTAAAATTTGTGTAAATAGCTGTCGGATATCAACGGATAAAAGAAAGGATTATCTGATATATCGATTGGATGTTTTTGAAAGTTTGATTGACATTGACAATGATGGTGGCATGGAAACTTGACCTAGCCCTAATCGATGCATGTGTAAATTGCCGATTAATAGGCCTTTCAACAAAAGGAGATGCGATCAACACAGTCTAATTTCATGTGACTATTAAAAAAACAGTTTGAATTGGCCAAATCCTGCTATTGTTCCTTTGAATTGATTAATGTAATAAACAACAAAAACTTCCTCGGATTTATGAACAATGGAAGATTTAAAATGTCAATAAGGCTATAAAATCTCACATAATTTGAATCGACCCATATGAGAGCCTATAAGTAAAGCACGGGAAAAAGAGACATATGATACCTTTAAAATAAAGGGAATTAAATTACAAAATAATTTGTTGACACCTTCCGTATATTCTTTTTAGGTGGGAGGAATATGTTTAACTGCTAGAGGAAATGCACAGAAAATTTCTCTGGTAACGGAGATGCGAAGAGGAGCCGACAATTCCGCTTCGCGGAAGTGCAAGAGGATATGTGCAGTACCGCTTAAAATAAAGTAGAAACTTTGTTTATACGTTTGCGGAGATGCAAAAAGAAAGTTGCATCCCCGCTTGCGGAAATACGAAGCGTAGCAGACACATCCGCTTAGGCGGGAGTGCACAGAAAAACGCGCATTTCCACTCGCGGAGACATAAAGCAGAGAATGTAATTTCTCTAATCATCAATCGAAGGAAATGCACAAAGATTTTTGCATCTCCGCTAGGGGAAATACTAAGTGGAGTCGGCACTCCCGCTTAGGCCTAAAAAAAAAAATTGTTTGATTGGCGTAACCCGACCTACCCTAATTTTACCACCGACCCTAGATATTTTTATTTTTTTGAGCATGGTAAAAAACCTCCAAATCCCAAATTTGATGGGAATCGATTCATGGGA
>JXSR01S017140.1:19663-29923 GCA_000969725.1 Ophiothrix spiculata
TTTGGAATGTAGTCATAAAAATGTATAAGCGTACTTTATAATAGCGACTTTTAGAACTCTATAGTCGTATATCGTTTTTAATTTCGCTTCTTTACCAAAATCATAATTATGATAATCTATGATGGTGATCTCGGGTGATCTATTATGATCTGCTACAATAAAAATCGTCGGACGGTTCATGCATTAAATGCGTTTTGATTGCGCGTAGAAAGTGCTTGACCACAACGCAACGCGCACTCCTATTTTTGCGCCAAAATGAAATGTACGCAGGAATGACGCTTAACCCCGCTTATCCCCCAAGATAGCCGCATTCTCAGTCAAATTACCATTCAGTTGCCAGAGTATGGTTGACACTCTGAATGCACCAAGAGATAAAGGTATTGCATGCTTGCTATCATGCATTGCTTTCTATGGGATTGTTTGTATCTATAGGAAATCATGTGAGTAGTTAGTGGTGAAATGACCCTAAATCATAGCTAATTGTTCATTTATGACATGTATCACCACTAACTGCCTGCATGACTTCTTGTGCAAAATTTCCCATAGCCATCAATGCATGATGGGATACAGACGATATCTTCTTTTGAATGCACCATTTGAGTTGTATTCCTATTCATATGTACTTATTTTGTTAAAGAATGTGATTGCTTGCAATAATGTATTTGCCATCAGTTCTTTTTGGAAATGGTTTGCCGCGTGAAACGCTTGGGCAACATTTTCATTAATTGTTAATCCATGAATATCCTCTTCATCATCATGAGCTGGAAACATCTCGTTGACAACCATTGAAGCCCCCGATCGTCTCCACTGCTCTTTTAACATAGTCTTAACCAATTCTTGTCCAGAGGCTCGATTCTGTCCAATCATAAGATCAAAATGGCGGCCGACAACGCTGGCTGGAACGGATACTGCTCCTAGGTTGACACAGGTATTAGTGTCCGCATTGAGGATGCCCACAAACAAAGCCTCTAAGGATCGGATGAATGTGTAGATGTGATACACTTCTTTCTTGGATTGGCCAAAGTTGACTTGATGTTCCAATAGGTATAGGTCTATTATTGGCAGCTGATTCACTATATCCCTCACCTGCAAATAGAAAGAGTTCAAATAAGGTGGGATTCTGATGGTTACCTTTCTGTTGGCAAAGTTTAGGGCTCAGTTTGGGATGATGTTATTTTGTTTATTTTGCACTCAAACACAAACCAATTTGCATAATAGAATTCAAATCTATTTATCAGCATTTACGTTTTTGGTCATATTTTCAGAGAAACACTTCTTCGTCGATCATCAGCGGTTGGTGTCTTGAGTTGTGTCTGATGTTTGATTTCCTGCAACAGGTATTGGGCCATCCAACTTGATGTTGACAGGAAATCATAGACCTTTTCAAAACACGACTATCCGAGAATTTCCGAAGCTGATATTACACTTTCCGGCAATTGCCGAAAGAAAAAGTGACTCTTCAACACAATAACCAGTATGTTAAGTTCGCGTTCTCGTTAATTGGTTGCCTACGAATTCGAACTTGGAATTAGCGTCAGCACTACAGAGTCACTTTCAGTTTGATCGCCCTGATGCAACTTCAAATCTTAAGCTTAATCAGCGCAGATCAGCCGATTACAAATGCAAATTTCACTCTTTATGTCGGTGAGCTTATGGTACCATCGGCCAAAAGTTGTTCAGAATTAGTGTATCTAATACTGTATGGGTCTGGTCCTATTTATTTTTCACTTTTATTGCACTGAAATGCAGTTTTTCTGACTTTTTTGTTGACAAAATCGTGCATACTAAGGAGCTTGTACGTGATTGGTTAAAAAATGGCCATGTGATCAATGTTCCGGAGATTTCCGAATGGAATTTGAAAAGGTCTATTAACTCTGGAAGTTCAAATGACATCCCCCACATGTCTATCACAAGTTGGTTGCTTGCTGATAAATAGTTTTAGATCCTATGATTCAAGCCTTCAACATGCATGCAGAAATCTCTTTATTTTCATATCTAATTCAACTTGTTTTCATTTTTCATTCAAAATACAGTTGTGATCATCCATTGCACGACGTCCAAAACAAAGGTAACTAATTTTATCATGAGTGTTTGCTCCCAGGGTATCACCAGGGTCAAGTATACATAAATTCTGTAAGTTCAGATTTTCTCTAAGATTGGGTTCTGGACTGCAATCATTCACAAATAAAATTTCAAAATTTTGTCCAATGCCCTTTAAGAATACATCTATATTTTTACAGAGTGCATCTATGTTACATCTTCATGAGCGGAAAATCAAGATCTACCAATTAAGTGCAGTTGTATACAAAGATCTGGATCTTAGATTTAGATCTAGGAGATGCATATTTATCTGTGCAGATAATCTCTATATCCCTGAACCCTCATCCTCAGGACCTAAGTACACTTACCGTACTGAAGTATTGATGTGGCACCCATTTACTGGGGTTGATGGTATCAATATTATGGACAACCCACTGCAGAACATGTCTATCCTTGGACATATGTAGCCACGCTATGTCTTTCAGTCCAATGTTTATTGTCACCAAGTCCTGTACAGACTGTAGCAAAAACAATGAGCGTGGTTAAGAACAGATCATCAAATGATATATCAATTACACTTTTCAAGAAATTATCAGTACGCCTCTTCAAACATTCCTAATGCAGACATGCCAACCTCTCAGATCACAAAAGAGTATTTTGCAACTCCAAAAAGAGTATTTTTGACACAAAAAGAGTATTTTACAAGTACGTTCCAAAAATATGAACATTATCCAACTTTAATCAATTTTACAAAACAAGGGGTTCAGGGGCAAAGCCCCTGGTGGGGGCCCAGGGGACAAGTCCCGGAAGCTCCTGAATTTGAGCAGTTTCAGATAGAAGCTCTAGGAAAACCCCTTTTCAGTGAATAAAATCAACTTACAAAAACTGCATTTTCAACATGTTGCAGAGAGCTTCTGCACATCTACCAACACATGAAAGGCCATTTCAATAGGTAAGTAACAGAAAAATGTTTTACTCAATGGTATTAGTGAGTCCAAAAATAAGCAAAGGTCTGCCTTTATGAACCCCCTGCAAGGGCCCAAGTCTGCTCAAGGGGACCAGCTGGGGTCCACTCTAATCCTGGGGGTCCTCTTTGAAAAGTGGATGAAGTCTTAAAGGAACAAAAACACAGTAACTTGAATTTTGGACTTTATTTAAAAGTCGCTTCGTTTACCAGATATAGGGCTTTTTGTATCCAATATTACTATACATTTGTACACGATCGTACATTTTAAAATTGACCTCCTGACCTTATGGTAGGTCGCAATTGGCCGATTTCAATATGTACGATGGGTTATGCCATTATGATAATTTAATGATTTTTAGCATCTACACTTAATTTTTTTCTGGGGGGCAATCATCCCACCCCCTCATTTATCTATATCCAACAGTGTAGCATATTGACTCCCATCACTTTGATATAACAGTCGCCAGTTGCGGTGCACTTGATTTAATAGGGACCATACCCGTTTTTTATTCTAGGTGTCATTGAGGATTTTTTTAAATAGTGCTTAAGTCAATGTAGGAAGTTGGGAACCACCATTACAATAGAATGCAAAATGGTGGTGGCTTTTTTGCGATTTTGGCCCAAATACATGTTCCAAGAGCATAAATATGTAACGAAAACAGGTCGGGGTTGTGACTTTCCTTGTCTTCATTAAAGCTGTTTTTGAGATTTTGGCCCAAATACATGTACCAAGAGCATAAATATTGGCAACATTTCCTTGTATTTTTAACTTACGTTGTACATACCCGACTTCCCGTTTTTAGCTACACATTTGCAAAAGGCATATTTTTTAGCATGAAAAGCGTATTGGCGTATTTTGAATGGTTTGGCGTACTAAATACACCAAGTTGGTGTTGGTTGGCATGTCTGCTAATGTTGTATTTACAGGAGCACGATCCGATTGCTTCAACTTTTTTTCAAACTTTTTGAGATTTTGGTACCAAAATATTGCTCAGATTTTTCTCACAACCCATGTGAAATCTCACACCTGAGCTGTATTCACCTTGGGAGATATGTATGAAAATGTGTCTAATTATGCTACCATAATTAATTTTACCCAGTAACATATAAGCGTATCTGAAATACCAATTTACCCATGAAATCAAAACAGTTTGACAAATTCAGCTGAGATTTGAAACTTAAATTTCTTTCTGGGTGATCTTTCGTATGACACTGCAAAGTATTTTTTTTTTATCGAACCAAGCTCCGTTAAATGTTAGTATAGATCTAGAGACGCCTGTGAAAGTGATGACAAGTCCTGACAACACAAATTTGGTCCAAGTCTATCATGTGAACATATGTGGCTCAGTGTTGGAATGTTCGTTGGCAAAGTGAGAGGTCCAGGGTTCAAATCCAGACAAATTCCAATTTTTTCATTTTCACTTTGTATTCAAGTGTATAAAGACTTTATTTCAAAACTTCATTGGCTTGTATCATTCCTGATCCTCATGCGCATTATGTGTTTCATTAGACTTGCATCAGCAATCTTATAGATAACAGTTGTTCAAGTACAAATGGGCAGCATTTTTTAGCTTTCTCAGGTTTACATTATCGCATGGTAGTCGGATATCTTTGGCAGCGCTTCTGTACTTAAAACCAAAATCTGAGTGATCCCTTGGAGAATGTTAACAAAGTGGATTTACTAAACATGCTAAGCCACAAAGCAGGCAATTGTCCCAAAAGTAGTGTTATTTTACAGAGTTTAGCTAATACACTTAAATGCATCAATGAATTAAAATTGAGAAGTAACTTTCCAAACTTTTTTGAGGTGTTTACATTGTAACCATACTTGCTTTTCATCAATGTTACCTGAAAAGATTAGATTCCTGGTTGTTGCACTGCCATGGCATGTTGGTATTTTTTCAAATTTTAGGAATATTTGGCCGTTACATTTTTACAATATGAGTAGCACTTTAAAAGTATTTTGGTGATCATACGCAAACCAAAGGAAAAATTTGATAAAAAATGTCATTTTAAAAAAGGAAACCGCTATGCAAACCATTTTCAATTTGTTGAGGGGCCTTTAGTTCCCCACCCCTGGTAACACTCAGCCTCAGGTCTGGAATAGAATGTAATGAATTGGACAGTTCTGTCAGTGCAAAGTTAGCTCACCCACTTACATAAAATGATCCAAAAACGTCCCAACTACATGAAAAATAGGTGTCTCAAAAAACTTTCGAAAGATTTCCAAACTTTTTTGAGGAGTTCATCTCAAACTGCTCATTTTGGTTTAATTCCTACCTGTAATTTTGTCAAGTCATAAACATATTCCTTATCAGGTGATGCCTTCTTGCTGATAATAGGATCCAAGATTGATTTGCCAATAGTTTGCAGTCTCTTCTGACCTATTCTTTGAACTTTCATCACGCTATCAAGAGAATCAAACGGCCCATTTTCGCATCTATATTCTACTATTTTCTTTGCTGTCACTTTGCCAATGGAATTAAAAGTTGATAATTCATGGTGCGTAGATGTGTTCAGCGTCTGTAAAATAGCGTGCTCCTCCTCTGGGGCAAATTCACACGATACGCTTGTTGCATTAGCAAGTGGTGATGTTTCAGATTCTGAGAGGGTACTTTGTATAATTGAATGGAGTTTTTTCTTTCCTATCTTTGGAATCTTCAAAAGGTCTTCTATTTTGTCAAATTTGCCTTTTTCATCCCTTTGTTCAACAATACTATTAGCTACTGTCTGGCTTATGTATTTGATTTTCATCAGCTCAAAAGCCAGGCTTGTGTTAAGCTTATTGAGGACAAAATCTCTCTCTGTCTCCGAGATATTCCATAAATCTTCAGTGACATCAGATGCTTTTAGTAGATTGTATGTGTGGAACAACACACATCTTTTATGGCTATCTTTGGGAATATTCTGCAAAAGAAGAAGAAAACTGATATAAGTTTACTTATTTTGTCCTAAAAAAAATTTTGATTGGCGTAATCCAGCCGACCCTATTTTCACCACCGACCCTAGATATTTTAATTATTTAGAGCAAAACCTCCAAATCCCAAATTTGATGGGAATTGATTCATGGGGGCCTAAGATATGGCTTGCAGGACATTCAAAATGACAAGTAAAAGATGTGTTACAGAAAAAGTGAAGATGTGTGTCGTATATTTTGTGTTCTTGTATGTGAAACATAGACTTAAAAAAATTAAAATGTTAAAAAAAATCCGACCTACCTACCCTATTTTTTTTTATATGTTACTCCAATCAAACAATTTTTTTGGTCTTATTTATTTATTTATTTGAACATGATACACTTTTACATCAGCAGCATACCTCATAGGTATACATTCACATGCAAAAAATATATAAACAAGAAACAAGAAAATATTATCAATCATGCCACTCGTTATTTGATTTGAAGAGCAACAGTAATGCCACCTCTCTTGCATTAATAGCACATCGACCATAACGACCAAAGTTGGCGCAGTACAGTTAATCTGAGAATGCAGATTCAACCGAAACAGAAACAAAAACAGTCATGCGTCAATTAAATTCCCGGATTTATTCTGCTTCAGCAGGCGAAGATACAAAATGTTTGAGACCAAAATACACCACCCACGGAAATTCACCATTTTTGCAGTAAGTTTGCAATTGAGTATTGAGATTTCCGCGAACTTTTTCCATACGCCAGGGATGGCAGATAGCCAAAAAGTCACCTGTTTACAGCTGGGACCATAAGTAGGTTTTATGGTCCCAGGTTTACAGTGTTTGTTTAAGCATGTTGGTATTGAAAGCAAGGTAAATTTAAACCGAAGGCACCGAAGGCATTTGCCTTCGGTGCCCCTACCAGTTGCCTTGATGCACTATTACTTAGCAATGCCTAATGCTATTCTTTAACATGTAATTGCCTTCTAAAACAGTGTGCCCTTTCAAAATTGCCTTGAAATGGGGTGCCCTTCAGAATCCTTAAAATTTACCCTGATTGAAAGGATGTCAAACCGTAATGGCTGCTGTGACAGTGGCAGCCTTCCTACAATGCAGTTCGACAAAATTACAAAAGCCGTCATTCGTCTGCCGGTCGTCAAGGAGTTCACTTTGGTGAATGGACAGATACATGTAATAGTAATCAGCTGCTGCTGGTGCATCTAATTGCCCAAAAAGCTCCCAAAACTGTATGTTCTGTGGCTTTCTAGGTTCTTATTATCCAACATGAAATTCCTGAATTTGTCATGATTTTACAATACAATCGTATTATAGGCCTTCTTCAGTGTGTGTACCACCACGGCGGCTTAGCGTAGCGAAGATTGCCCAGTAGCCCAGGCAAATACTGTGTATGTTGAATTGCTCTGGCCGGGTGTTTTCTAGTCCTGACTTAGTGACTCTTAAGTCAAGTCATGGTGCTAGGAATAGGTGTTTTCCCACTGCACTTGTGATGATTGCATTCTAATTTGTTGCGCTATTTTCATATCCATTATTATTACCGGTACAGATTTAAAATATTGAATTGAATTTAATGGCATAATTCTTGATTTATTGACAAGTTTAAAGAAAAGATAACGAGATATTTAGTTGAAAATCTTTTCCGGCATGATAATTTTTTGTCGCCACATGAAATACCATACCAGAGAGGCCCCAATTAATTAGCACCTCTGATCTCTGACCATACTAACACAGCAATGCAATCAAAATAAATGACAGTTACATGGTGACTGAATAAATTTACTCAAAGTAACTATGAGAAAAAAATGCATAAAAATATCAAATATGATTCATACATATTATATTCTGAAAATTAACTAAATAGCCTATAAAGAAAAAAAAGATTTCAAAAAAAAACCACAATATGAGGACTTGAATCTGGAAAATTCAGATGATCAAAACCATCGTCCTAACCCCTGAGCTATGAAGAACAGTTAACATTAAGAGCATCAAAATTAAAAATATTGGAATACAACAGTTTTAGGCACTGAGCATGCATAACAAACAGCGCCATCATATAGTCTCGTTTATATTTTGTTTACGTAAATTACTGACTACGCAAATTGTATATATTGAAGTATGTACAGTAATATGCCAATTAGTTTAGTTTTGGTGATACTCAATTATTTCACTTTCTTAGTAGGCAATTTATGTGGGTAAACTAAAGGACTGCCAACTAAATTGGGAACCAAATTTATGTTCTTCATGGACTCTACATTAAAAATCTTCAAAAAATTATCTTGGCTAATCTAACGAATGATGTATTGTATGTTTGTCAATAGACAATCGCAGCCAGACAGCACATATTTCCAATTAATGGAATGGTTCTCGGTTTGTTCACTGTAAACATTTCGTCGATAATGGTGATGGGAAGGTATTCGTAGCTGCTGTTGGCTGCTGTAGTGGTCTTCTTTCTTGATTGATTTCAGCACAACAGCTTAAAATTTGTCAGCCGATTGGTTTAAAAGTTGTATTGCAAATTATCGTGGTTGCTAAATTCCGCAGCCTTTTCACATACAATCATGACAATGTCAATCATGCATTGCATGTCTTGTCAATGACAATCAATGACAATGTCAATGTCAGATGTTTCATCATCATGAAGTTTTTTTGCAAAGGTTGTCATACTTACCGTCAATGAAAGGCGGCGAAATCCAAATTTTGATAATCTGTAACAAACTGCCAACATTTTAATCAACAGATAAAAACAAAATTGGCTAAAATAACCGGAATTGGACAACAATTTTTTCTTCGGTAACCTTTTTCTTCCAACATGTTACGATTTAGGCGCACAACACTAAATTTTTACGATAGCAAATGGAATTGAGTGGCACACTACTAAATTCCAGTGTGATGTTATTAGTTCTACATGTATAAATTATTATAAAAGGGTATATTAAAATAGTAACTTTACTTCTTTTTTTTTTACTTTTTGTTCAAATGAATGACTTTAGTTCAATGAATTTTGTATTTTCCTTGACAAATTAATGATCCATGATAAATGTCACGAAGGTACAAAGCAGGGCCCGGTACGAAGGTATATTAATTGTAAGCCAAGCCTGGGGGCAAACACATTTACCTTTCCGAAATTCATGTTTCGTCTCGATGTTATACCGTCAATTTGTTTTAAATGCGCGCTACACGCAAATTTTGCTATTTTCAGCCAAAAATCGATATAAAACCTTGATATTTTTGCTAAAATTGGCTTATTTTGACTAAAAATTTGCGGGACAGTAATCGGGACGGTAAAAGTAGTAAACTATCGTCCCGATATTTCAATTTTTGTCCCGCCAGCATCCCGATTTTTCGAGCCAGGGGTGAGCTTTTTTTACTTTTTAGAACCTAGAAAGCAATATCTAGGAATGCCGCATTTGTTATTTTTTATTTGTTTTTTTTTTCTTTGAGATATTGTCAAAAATTGATCCAAAAATGTCAAAAAATCCCACTCCTGACACCCTTGTTGGTAAAAATATGAAATTTTTTGACCTTTTTTGGTAAGAAGTATTCCTTTTGTATTTTTTTTTCAATGATCTTTTGTACTGGTAAGGAGTATTCCTAGTATTACTTGGCTTAAGTGCGGCGTTCGACACCGTGAGTCTACCGTGAATCATGCACGACGTCCTCTTAACACGCATGGCTTCCGAGTTGGGTGTCACTGCACTGGAAATGCATGTCAGTTAGTGCTTTGTTTTGATATGTGCATGGTTTGTCTGAGCCAGATCTTTGCATTAAGGTGCAGGATTGTAAATTATCTGTTTAGCTAGATTGATATCTGATTATCTTAGATATTTAGATATTTAGATAGTTGATATAATTGGATATTATTAATGGATATTTAGCTAATATCTAAATATCCACTTTTTCAGATAAAGATATTTCAGATATTTAGATATTTAGCTAATATCTAAATATCCACTTTTTTCAGCTAATAAGATATTTCAGATATTTAGCTAATATCCAGCTATCTAGCTAATATCTAAATACAAGCTAAATAGTAAATAATAGCTATATATCTAAATATCCACTTTATTAGATATTTAGATATTCTTAACAGATATGTAGCTAATATCCAGCTATCTAGCTAATATCTAAATATCAGCTAAAATAGTAGATAATAGCAATATATATAAATATCCACTTTATTAGATATTTTTAACAGATATTTAGCTAATATCCAGCTATCTAGCTAATATCTAAATATAAGCTAAATAGTAAATAATAGCTATATATCTAAATATCCACTTTATTAGATATTTAGATATTCTTAACAGATATGTAGCTAATATCCA
>JXSR01S017141.1:18824-29587 GCA_000969725.1 Ophiothrix spiculata
ATTTATATTTAAATGTTTTATATGTGTCTTTTATCTATGTAAACACGATGCAATTTGGCCTGAGGGCCACGATTTTGTGTATTGTCAATAAACCATCAATAAACCATCAATAAAGTATTTCTTTATAAAATCATGCATAAAAGGCATTAAAATTTCGAAAGACGGTTATTAATGACAATAATAACTTTGCACCATCTTTTAATTTGGTCATTGTTTAAAATCTTCGGTGTTTGTTTTGTGTCTAAAACAAACACCACGATTTTAAACAATGACCTCAAAAACGATGGTGCGCAGTTATTATTGTGTAATTATCCTCATTGCTATGGTGTGTTTCTATTTGATTGTAATTTACTTACTTCTGTTGGTCCTGCATACATCATTGGAGATGGGAATATAGCAAGGACTGTTGAGTCTGGGTCAAGAACGCCCTCTTCCAGGATAGCGTGATGCTGCTTCATACGAGTAGCTAACGGAACATCGTCTTCTTTGGTCCAACCACCTGAATAACAAAACATCCCACAAAATTCAATTAATATTCAGGGGGTCCAGGAACTCGCTATGATTTATATGTGTGCACCTTCTTTAGGAGAGAAAACATAAATTATATTTAAGACTAATAAAAAACAAAAACAAAAATTCGAACCAAAGCTCCATTATCATTTTTGTCCGAATCACTATCTGGAAACTAACATCAATCAATACCCACGTGCTTAACAGTTAAAGAAATAGCATTACATGACAGGTTGTTATATTTTTGCACAAGTGTTTTGTAGAAACAATAAACAGAATTATTGCCAAGTATGGATAAGATTCTCCAAATATACCTCATCGTCGCAATAGTTGTACAACTCAATCTGCTATGCCTTATTGTGAGTATGTGCCATGTTAACATGTGCTGCACTATTTGTATACAATCTTTCACTTACAATTCTATGAAATCATGTAATCATAAGAGTCATTCCATAGATCATGACTACATCTTTCTTATGGACCAATTTTCTTAATTAATTTAAGGTATTAATTAATTGCTTCCCCTTGCTGCCAAGTCTGTTTAAGCAGGTCATCTACATGCAGCTAAGCCTAGCAAAAAGCATATGCATTGAAAACTTTCAAAAAAGACACATTTTCTTTTTTTACAAAATGATAATAGATTGTCATAATCAATTATAGCCTCCTTTTGATTAAATTCAACTAATCTGGCAATGCATTCATGGTCCTAATTTAAATGGTGTAAACAGTCATAGATTTAAAAAAAATCTTGGCAAAAAAAATTATCTGGTGAATCAAAAAAATTGTCTCACATACTAACTCATGTAAATATGTCACTTTTTTGCGTAACGCTTTACCATAAGCCCACCTTTCAACTTTTTTGTGGGCTAAATATAGCACTTCAAGAAAGAATTTTGATATTTTTCAAAGCTTATTTGCTAAAAACAACTTCCAATTTTTTTGTCAAATGTATGCATAATTTTATATTGATAAAAAATCTGAATCAAACACTAACCTAGAGGATGAAGTAGAAGCACTGGTTTCTTGTAATTACGCTCCTTCAATCTTCGCTTGGTATCATTCATCAACAGAGCATGCCCATTGTGAACTGGATTACGAAGCTGGAATGCAAAGACGGCGTCGGCTCCCATGTCACGGAACTTTCTGCGCAATTCGTTGGGTGTCAGGCGATACTCATCCAGACCATCATTCCAACGGAAGCGTTCCAAAACCTCCAAGTCACCACCTACCAACCAGTCTCCACTTTCCATAACCATCTAAAAAGGGATTGATTGAAAACAGAGACTTAAAGCAATACTATAAAGTGTTAAAAATGAAGCGCCCCCTGTCACCCATGACTTTTGATTTTTGGGGCTTATTGGGTTTGTTTTTGGTAGATATGAATACCCTGCAAACGATTTGGCTCAAAGATGCTTACTTTTTCTGTTATGGCCATTTGTTGAATTAAATTCGGGATCCCGAATTTAATTCCACATGTATTAATATAGGAAAGCATGCATGTGCTTTTTATCAATTTTTTGGTGGCAAAACAATTTTTTTCACAAACTACACTTGAAAATGCTTTTAGATAGTCACATTCTTCCATTTTTATGCTGTTTTTACTGTAAACAATTTTTGATCAAAATCTTATAGTATTGCTTTAAGCAGGATTGACACCTAACAGAATAACAGGACAATATTTAACAATTTTCAGTGTATACACATGAAATTCTGTGTGGCTTAAACTCATAGCATTGACGCCCTGCATTTCAGGCAGTGTAGGATGTTTTTGATGTAAATTCGATCATTACTCCAAACAGAAGATATCTTCCCATCATGCATTGCTTTCTAATCATTTTAGAAATTGTACAGGAAATTACATGCGAGTAGTTAGTGATGAAACATGCCTAAACTGCAAGATTACAATCATTAACTTCATACACTCTGCATGTAACCTTGAAAATCAGAAACAAGAATAAAGAGTGCGCTGAGGGTGTTCAGCAGGTTTTGTTGCTGTATTTTTGCGACCAGTAATGATTTGTTTGCATGATTCTGACTTTAAAGGTCATGTAAAGGGTTAATTTCTTTTCAAAAAACATGAAGCATTATTTCGTCTGCTGTGTATGACTAAGGATATTTAATAATAAATTTGCATTCCATTTTGCTGGGGGAACTATAGAAAATCAATGCAATTGTGGTTAATTTTCATTTATGGCCAATTTACTCAGCCCCTGAATTGGATACATCAAATTTCACCATGCTCTTTACTCAGTATTCAGACTAAACTTGTTGTAATTGGGTCCATATATATGTGAACTGTCATATCTAAAGGTACCTTATAGGGTCAAATTATAGTTCTTTTTGAGCTACCAAATATTTTGTGTAACAAATGTTTGTTATCTTATAATCTAGTAATATAATTCCAATGCATCTTCTAATCAATAACGGATAATTGGTGTTGTAAGTCACCAAACATTTTCACCAAATACTCCTCAATGTGGTAGTATTGATTTTTCATCACCAAGCCTCCGTTATTAATAGAAAATACATTGGAACTATATATCAGATTATAAGATAACGAAGACTTGTTGCACCAAATATTTGTAGCTCAAAAGAACTATGTTTTCAGCCTAAGTGTCCCAATATCAAAATCAATATTTTGATCTCATTTTTAAGCTGAGACTTACAGCTTTAAAATGACACCTTACTTTTGATTATTGAATGTTTGGTCGCAAAGTTGCAGTCAAATCGGTTTATGGCCTGTACCTGATTCCAAAAATAAAGGTTTGAGAAAGTTGTGTTCTATCTAAAACTTGAATAGAGAGGATATTTTTATCTTGAATTTATTTACCTTTATCTCATATTTTGGATTATGGAACATGATTAACATGATTCTATACACGTCAAATGTAATGTTTCTGATAACATTTGAAAATCAACCTCTGACACAATTTTTAACTGTATCAACCTTCAATGTCCCATATGACATTGTATACTATGACAATGTTGAGGTACAGATATGACAGGTCACAAAGAAGTAATCACGTACATTAAGTAAAAACACTACATTCTCATGGCTCAAAATGAACTTATATACTTTGCTGAAACAGTTCGTACACAATATTAAGAAAATATTTGATATTACCTTTATATAAGGATGCTCTGGATGACTTGTTCCCCATTGACGGCAGCAGCGTTCTTCTTTACGATGCTCGTAGAACTCCGGCGTACGTAGTATGGCTATTCTTTTGCCTTCGTATGAAAGAGCAAAGGCATCTTTCTTCTCCAGACGTTCCTTGTCTTCGGTGTGTACTGGCAGCACAATTGGTACAGATTGGTTGATGGCACCACCTAGTGAAAAGGTATAATGGAAACATTGCTAAGGGAGGATAAAGTGAGAGGGTAGTCTTACATAGCAATGAAACAGGAACTATCCAAAATGTCAGTTACTTTTTATAATAATCTAAATATTTTCTTTTTTTTCTGCGTTCACAAATAATAATTGTAATCTAACGAAAGTGGACAGTAGATGGCATTCTTAGCAAAAATCCATAAGGCTTAGGCATCCAACTGACCCTAATTTAAACACTTTTCTAAATATTTTTTCTGCACGATATTGTTGAAGTCCATAAAACAAATATTTTCATATTTTCAGGCATCATTTTACGCTCTGTGATGTCTGGTCCAAGTGGCAGACTTTGAAAAAATCTGCATTTGTACAATTTGCTTTTGTATCTGTTGGGTATTATGTGTGCTGTTACGAGGATATAAGACATCGAAGACAAAAAAAAAATCCTAACCTACCTACCCTATTTTTTATGTTACAAAATATCTTTTTGAGGCCTTTAAACATGTCTCATTTCAATTATTTAAGCACAAGGTGCATGATTGTTGTACATAAAGTCTCATCATGGCAATAAAAGGCATTATTTGATATTGGTTGATTTATCAAAATAATCTAGAATATGGAATCTCTCTGTGTGGACTTACCATCTAGCAGGCAGTTGAAATGTTGACATTGAAGGAAATCTCTCTCACGCATGAAGCCAGTCATTGGAGATGCCCAGCCTTCCGACAGAACTTGAACCCACTGAGTGTCCAGCTGTGCAAACCAAAATATTCACAATGATTATACCATGTTTTATTCAAGTTTAAGTCTTCCCTTACTAAAAAAACATCAACATCAAATTCGCTTCATCAGAATATCAGCATGCAAAGTTTCATTGTCAAATTCAAACCTAAATATCAAAATATTTAGATATTCTCATATTTTTAATTATCGTTGTCGACAACGATAAAAACTGCCCTCTATATTTGAATTTCTAGAATTGGCCTTTTCATGAAAATTTAAAATTTCTTTTGATTTTTCTGCAATCTATGATGTGAAAGGAATGTTTTACAAACAAATCTTTGACTCATTCTCATTTTATAGCATCAATAAATACGTTTAGAGAATAGCCTCATACCCAAAATCAACAAATAAAATAAAATTCAAATTTTGGACTCTTTTGAAGGTTTTGATCAAAATTTTCCCAATAACTGGTAATTGACTGTTATTTTCTAACACAGGAAGTGTAAATCATACGCAAACAAAATTTCAAAATTTTGTCCAATGCCCCTTTAAGTTTTGTGCGTAAACATTGCTTTTACATCATATATTGCAGATAAACCAAAACAAATTTCAATTTCGCATTGGATCTGGTAATAAAGCCAATTTTAAGACTTTAACTATTTGGGGCAGTATTTATCGTTGTCGAGACAACGATTAATTTATAATAGAACATCTTAAATCATTTAATATCGACAATAGACAACAGTATGAAAGTTAGGAGGTTGATAATCATCAGATACTCAAGATATAACTACATAGTGTTTTCTCATACTTTAGAAATGGAACTCCCTGAAACTTTCTTTACCCCATTTCAGTGCTAGGTCTGAACTTGAACTCTTGAACAGCTTTGAGCCACAAGGAAGGGTTTCCAGCTCACATTTTCTGAAAAGGGTTTATAAAAACTCTTGTGATGGATACCAATTCTTACCTTGGTGATATTAAGGCATTCAAGTGATTCCGCTTCTTTCTTAGCAGCTTCAACATGGTCAGCTGGGACCAACAGCTCCTTCACAGTCTCCACGGCAGACTCGGGAATGATGCCCTGTAATACAAGATGGACGACACAAATTGTTACAGATAAGTTAATCAGATTAAGAAATGGAACCAGTAATTTGATTAGCAACTTACGTGATAAAGGTCAGTTGAACCAAAAACAAAGTGAAAATGTCAAAAAATGGACAAACCGCTTCAAAATGGCAGTCAAAAACAAAAAAGTTTATTTGGGCAAAATTTGAAAACTCACTTCCCAATGAAAATTTTCAATAAAGTTTTGCTCATATTAGGGTTGAATTAATTTATGATTATAACATGAACGGGCGATGAAATATTACTTTGCTAAATGTTGGGTCCATATGAAACTCCCCTACCCCATGACTAGAAAAAAAAACTTTGTGACAATTTTTTTTTAATTAACATTGCTAGAGTCAAGTGGACATAACAGATTTGTTTTTCTTAGCAGGTCAAATTGTTTGTACGGTAACTTTGATTTTGATATAAAATTGGATGGATTGAGCATGATATAATATCTTTGAGTATTATGCGAAAAAATCCATCCAATTTTATCATTATTATGTTCAAAATCTAATATTTTGTATCCTGGCTGATATCCCTGTCAGATTTTTTTGGAAATCGGACAGCTCAGAACATAATAATGTTTTAAATCGGATTGGAAATGGATGGTTGGCTTACCTGTGCCTGAAGGTACTTTACGACTTGTTGACAGCACTCTTGTACAGAGAACTTATTGGTGTGGACCGTCACCTCGGGCTTCTGGGGAACTTCATACTTCTGATCAATACCAGTGAAACCTAATCAAGAACAAGTCAAATAAATCAAACTAACTGCAATTATAAGACATGTTAAAACCAAAGTTTTGTCTTGTTTAAGGGAAACAATTAAAGAAGATAAAGGATCATCTTTCAGACTGACCTTGAAGTTATGATAGTTAGGGGGTTCACTTAAAGGTGCATGTCCAATTTTTAGTTTTCACTTCCATATGAAAGGTATCTTTAAAGTTATCCTTAAAGTTTGAAATTTCAGATGAATCAGTCCAACCATTTTTATTTTGAGAGCAATTTTGTTATTTCACAGTTGTCTATACCTCTGTGTAGATGGCAACCATAATTAGACATGTTTCACTTAAAGGGACTGGCCTAGATTCTTCCCACTATTTTTTTACTAACATATCTTTTACATGATTCAATAGACTATGTTTATAATAATATAACCCACCAGTAGTTTTCCATGATTTTAGGGAATATTGGAGAAAATTTCAATTCTTTACCAACTTTTTTTTTACTGCCAGAGGCAAAAAATGGTGTGAAAACAAGTGTTTTTATTTTCAAATGGAATAAAAATCTTGTTTCTACACCTGTGATTGGTAAACAAATTATATTTGATAAAATTCAATATGTATTAAATTATCTCCAGGAGCTTTGTTTGATCTTATATCTGATAAATCCATCTGAGGTTCAAATTAAGGATTTAACTGAGCATCAACTGTCCAGGAATGATACGCGTCATTGCAGCTTTCAAGCAGAACAGTTCAATGAGTCGTGCTGTTGACAGAATTAAAACCTTGATTTAGCTAAACACCTTTCTGGAATACGGGCCTATATGTTTTATTGGTGTTTTGATTTTGGGAAATCAAAGCACAAATCACAATAGGTCAAAGAACCACAGTATGCACATGTGTTGGGTGGAGAGATATCCTGCATTAGTTTCTTAATTCTCAAATGTTCCACATGGAATAAAATGGTTTTATTTTTTTTATACACTTCTAATTACAAATCAGACAACTAAAATACTTTTCTAAAAGCTCTTTATGTAAAGCAAACATCAGCAACGTGTCAGGTCCGATCACCTGCTACACGGTAGACAAATAATGGCAATATCAAAACATGACGTATTGATAACTACAAATGACATCCTCCATCATTCAACAAATAAGGCAACAGCTGTATGGGCCGACGGTAATCACTGGTTTTGTCAACATCCTGGCAACAAGGGGAGACTTCAAAGAACTGAAATATTACAGTGATGATAATCGATGGAAATTAAACACCAGTGATGAAATTGAGCCGTATCTCCCCATATGCCAAAATTATAGGCACTAGAAATTATGTTTTGTGCATGAAAACAATTAATAATGTTGAACTCCTACGAGTATGCTTCTGGTGATGAAACATACATGGATTAGCTTGAATCAAGATTGATGTTTAGCATTACACCTAGATTTAACTTTGCCTATATATAAATGTACAGTATTTTTATTTATTAAGTTTCCCTGCGTACTGCATGTGATTACTTTCACTCACAAAGTCAAATTGGAGATTTTGATACAATATGAAAGTGTATATTTTTCTCATAACCCCTGTAAATTTTCACGCCTATATTATGTTTTGTTTTAGAGATATGGTCAAAAAGTGCTGAATGAATGGAATATTTTGGTAACAAAAATAAATATCCTATATGTTTCTATGGGTCACTCTCAGAAACATATTTTCCTGTAGCATTAATTTGGCCCAAGATATGAGCTAATGAAACTATACCGATTGCTTTATATATAGGTGATGACCCTTTATTCAAATATGAAAAAAGAGTATGTTAAAATTTTCACCAGATCGGAATACCTACCTTTAACTCGAGCGTAACGCGCGCGATCGTCGGAGCTTCACAAGCACTGGAATTAGACCAATCATACACGGTAAATATGTGCGACTTTCACGCAAACCACTGTAGCAAGAAGCATAGTTCTCAAAAAACCCAGCAAACAGAGAAACTTAATTATTAAAAATACTGCATCGAATACATTTACAATTTGCTGTTGAAGTGATTACGTTATAATCTGAGTTACCGCAGCAACCAATCCCACTATTAAAACAGCTCACATTGGGTTGCATAGTCTTGTGTGGATCAGTTAGTGTGGACCAATTGCTGGGGAAATTGAACTGATTATTACGTCAATTCGACAGTAAAAAGTGGTGCCCTTGATTTCTCACCTTTGATGAGACCAGCTCTGGCCTTCTTGTACAAGCCCTTGACGTCACGATCTTCACAAACGTCAATAGGAGTATCGACAAAGATCTCGAAGAAAGGTAGACCTACATTTTCATGAAGTTTGCGCGCTGTATCACGATCCTGGAAAAAAAAGAGTAATTAAATTTGAACAAATTGTCAAACAGGTTGTTTTGTTTTATGTAAAAAGTGAAATTGTTATTGTCACTCTTCAAAAGTACTGTCACAAAACTCATATGAATAATAGCGTACCGTATGACCTCATATAACCTCCATAAATAATCATGGGAAATTAACCGCTCATCACAAGTTACTTGCAACTTGGTAGTATACTAATACAACATGGCATAAAGGGAAGGAGTGGAAATTTTGAATCCCTAGCTACTTGGTTACTTCCCGATGCGAAGCGGAAGATTTAGTCACACAAATAACCCTGAGGATCAGGAATTTTACCTTTTCCCAAAATATGCCATTTGTTCTACAAAATCTCATAATTATTTCATTGAATTTCTGCAAACATTTGATTCAGGTAGGGATTAAAGGTGAGTTAATACAAGAGCAGTTTAGGCATTACTAGTATACTACCACTAATGGGCTTATTACAAAGAGTGAACACAAAACATATCTCAGTCACGACAAAGTGTTTAACCAAATTGATAAAGCTACTTGCATTTGTTGTGTGTCACTCCAAATCGAGTACATAATGTATACAGCATGAATTGAATTATTGATGAGCATCTGTATTTGCCCCATGAATACTCTTGCCCTAACAACCAAATGCTTTGGACTTGCTTTCTTTTTCACATTTAAAAAAAACTTCTGGTCAGAACTAATCAATTTTAACATGGATTGATGGTCAAGTTCACTCATTCCTAACCTGACTACAACACACTTGAAAACTGGTCATAACTCATCATGCATGAACACAACATAGGAAATGGAAGTAATAAAACCAAACCAACCTTAGAATAGGGACTGATGAATGATGTAAGACACACAACGCCACCATCAGCAAAGAGTTTGGCCACCTCACTGACACGACGGATGTTTTCTTCACGATCGGTCGGTGTGAAACTCAAGTTCTTGTTGAGACCCTGACGCATGTTGTCTCCGTCCAAACTGTAAGCTGGGATGCCATGATGACAGAGGTATTCTTCTAAGGCAAAGCTGAGGGTTGTTTTACCAGCACCGGAAAGACCTAAAGGGGGGAAAACAAAATTGAAACTCAGATGTCAAAAACATATCATAAAACTGATTGCATCATCTGAAAATCAAATTAGTTGAGAAAAGTATCTTGAAAATTGCAAAATGGTCCAAATTTAGGTTCAGTGTATATAGAGAATCGAGTCAAGATTGGTTGGGGGTTATGATCAAGGTTTGGGGTGAAGTTCTACGGTAACAGATGGGGATTCTAGTTGGGTTAGTGAAATGGATGGAAATTGCAAAATATTGAGAAATAGTACCTTATTCTTAAGGAGCTGGGGCCCCTTCAACACTTGCGGAACCATTCCTATCCCAAATGCAAAAGTGGATATCGTGCTGCAAATTCAGGTGGCAATATCAGGATCTGGTATTTTAATTGGCCCCCTATCTTTGCAAAATTTGGTATTTTGGCATTTTCTTTTCCAAAAAATTTCTGAAATTTGCACCAAAATGCAAAAGTTTGGTTATTTGTTAAGGAAATTTAAATCAAAATAGTGCAAATACGAGACAAAAAAATGTTATTTTCTGATAAATTTGAGAAACAAAATTTGGGATTTTTTTTTGTAAATTGCTGGGTCCCTTTTTCTTGAATACTGGTATTTGAATGGATTGCTTTTCAGTTTCCCTAGAGGCATGTCTTACCCAAACCAAACTTGAGTGCCCCCCCCCTCCAAAAATGTTGGACCCATTTCACTCATTAGAATTCAAGGAAACTAGTTATCCTACATTTTGATTGAACTGGTTTGTGAAATAAGAAATTTAAAAAAAATGTAATTCTGTAACCTTGGGGGGAATTTGCTTGGTCACAAGACTGATCAATATGCTTGACTACAAGACTGATCAATGTGAAATAATTTTACTTTTTCCTGTGGGTGGGTGGATGGGAAAGATAGGACCTATGTTTATCTAGATGCTCTGTTTCACTGGCTCTGTTTCTTTCATC
>JXSR01S017143.1:18465-35215 GCA_000969725.1 Ophiothrix spiculata
TTGCACGATTTTCCTACGTTTTTGCACGCAGACAGCACGTACGTGCACGTACGACGGGTTGTGACCACCGCTTTAAGGATATTGATTCGCATTTAGCGCTGCTATACCGTCGAATTCGAACGCTGATTGGTATAACAGTTTTTAAGCTTGAATTTGTCGTGATGAGCGCTTGACCGGGCGTAGGTGATGTTACAAAGGAATGGCAAGTTCAACCGTTGCAAGTTCTCCATTTAATACTTGTTGGAAGATCTCGATAAGGACTGTTTTCTCTCCTGCGTGACTCCAGGCCTTCCCAGCCAAGTTTCTCTTTCATTTCGGTTACACTGCTAGTTCTGTTGTAGTTATTTAGGACAAAGCATGCATCCCTATTTTGAATTGCTTCTATTTAAATTTCAGTGCAAGTTCTTTTGTAAACGGGTCCCAGACAGAGAAATTATACTCTAGTCGATGTCTCACTAAAGTTTAATAAGCCAGAAAATAACACTGCCAGAACATGAGTACACGTTTCGGCGAAAGAAACCACCTATTTGCTTTAATTTGGCTGCAGTATTATTTATGTGTGAGTTCCATGTTAGATTTGAAGACAGAGTAGAGTAACCCATAAGGATGTTCATTTGTTTCAGCCAGAATAGTATTATTTGATTTATATTTGTTAGTATGCAGATTTCTAGCATAAGTAAAAAGCACAAAATATTCTTAGCCATTAAAGGGGGGGTAGGGGGGTTTGGAAATTTGGTTTTGAGATCCGATCAGAAAAATGAGATATTAGCACAAGGAAAAACTACAGAATCTCTACTTTATAATGCTTTTTATTTGAGTTCAAACGGACATTCGGTTCCGAAGTTATGGCAATTTTAAGAACAGAAGTCACAAATTTCTGGACGCTTTTCCTATACATTTGTATACAGAAGACGCTCACCCTGTAATTTTGAGGATTTTCATTAAAATTAAATTTTAATAAAATAATTATATTTTTTTATAAAATAAATCAATTATTTTATCAAGATAATGCATTGTGAATCATATGCAACCAAAATTTCCAAGTTTGCCATTTTCTTATGTATTTCTTTATTTTATCTCACTCGGCTATATTTAAACATGTGTTTTTTAAAAAATCCATAACTCCGCTAAATTAAATCCGATTTTGACCAAAATGGGCTCAAAATGTGTGTTAATTTTTTATCTTTCATTGTATAATAGTGACTTATAGCCTGAGTATCTTATTTTTTATATTTTCAATTTTTTATTTTTTGCCAATGTTTAAAGGCCTATATCTCGAAAGTCGAAAAATAGCAAACTACCAGACTAAGAATAATCATAACTCAAAAACTAAATGCTGTATAACCATAAAATTTGGCAGGTGTCTTAAGAAAAGATGGGTCTAGGGCACTATGGAAGCGGAATTTTGAAATTTTGTCGCACATTTAAATTACGGAGTAAAATTACCTGATTGGTCGATTCCTCGTTACCATGGCAACCGTGTAAACAATCCGCTTCCATAGTGCCCTGCGTCTTGTCATCCTACACCTACCCTCCAAGTTTGGTTGTAGTGACATTCTTTGTTTTTTAGTTATGATCGTTTTCGAGTTTAGCCAATCAGAGGCCTTACGCGGTTACCATGGCAACCATACCGAAATTTTGCACGTTTTCTGAAAGTTCTCAATATGGGCTACAATATGGTATATAACTTTGACGTGTCATCATTTGGGAACATCAAGTAAATTGATCTCAAAGATATGCTTCCAAACCCCCCTACTCCCCCCTTAAACTGCATAGATTTGATTGCCACAGTGTGAGTTCGTCAAGATCTTTTTGGAGGCAGATGGCATCCTCGTCACTAGTAATACGCCTATACACGATGCAATCATTGGCAAAAAGCCTTACCGTTGAATTTAGATATAATGGCAAGTCGTTTATAAAAAGCAGGAAGTCAAACTAGGCCTAGTTACAGTGCCTTGGGATACATTAGAATCTACGGGACCCATTTAGAAAATTGTCCATCTAGTACAACTCTCTGTTTTCTTTGTCTCGAGCAAACTGAATCCATCAGTCTTACAACAACTGCATATACGCTTCACTGAGTTGGTTGGTTGGTGAATGGCCTGAACAACAGGAAGTGAAGGGGGCCCAATTTAGCAACTGGTAGATTTAGTCTGGTATGCTACTACGCAGTCGTAGGTTTTTTCTCGTCGTTTAAGAATCATGTCAGAGAATGTACGGCGGATTTCTTTAATTATTATTATTTTTCTAACGACTGTCGTTGAGACCTACACTGTATATAACCATGAGTCCATCATCCCTGTGCATGTCGTAGCCCGTGTCATTTCCGAGCCTTCTATTGTACAAGTAGCAGTCGACTGTCCCATTAATTTTGAAAGTTTGAAATTTTGTAAAAATGTGCCAAAAAATAAGAAATAGTTGTGTTGCCCTCCCAAGAGAAAAATTTGGACATCCGGCAGGCCGGTCTTTTTTTTTTTTTTTTTAATATAATTTCCATGAACTAACAAATTTGACTGGGCACCAGGACTAGTCTACCATTCAGGAAAAGAATCTAATTAAATATAGCACATTCAAGTATTTTCTACATGAATATACCGTCAGTTTTTTTCTTTTAAATGATCAAAAATTCTTTCAAGTGATCAAACTGGCAATATATCAACAATGCAGCTATTTTTTCTGTTCTTCTACTTCCGGTTTCGCAATATTGTGTTTGCAGAATATAGAATGAATTTTATGATGAAACAAATAATGTAATATTTTTAAAGCTTTTTGAGGCTTTTGGGTATTATTTTTGACCAAATAAGATGTTAAATTCTACAAAAACATCCAAAATGAAAATTTCTGACATTGATGTTTTTAAGAACTATGAAACGATTTTGTGGATATGAACAGTTATACATGACAATCTACCATGCGGGTCTGTGTTGATGAAAAAATATTTTGTGGAATGTGACAATTTTGTTGTAAAAAAGTTCAGAAGGGAGCTGCTTGTTTGGATTTCTGGTGTACCACATCTTTTACACATGTTTTATCAAATGGAAAACACTGGTGAAACATTTCATAAACAGACAAAATCATAAAAAGCATGATTAAAAAAAAAAAAAAAGATCCCAGATTTTCAAAATTTTGACCAGGCTGCGGAGGGCAACACAAGTATTTTTTATTTTTAGCCTAAGCATTATGTTAGTGCATCTTTTGATCAGATTAATTACTTAATTAGGCCATTGGTTTGGGGAAGTAAAAATTACATTATTCTAGAATTTATAAATACAGTACATAAAACAAATATATACTTACATTTTACAGATCTCTAGATTAAATCTGTGGTCCTTCAGTGACTAAAATTTAGCAGTTCAAAATCAGTTTTTAAAAAATGCTATTAAATTATAAATTGTACAAAAATTGCGATATTAGGATATTGCTGATGCATTCTTCAGAAGAAAAAAAGTATGGTATTAATAATTTGTGTTTGTATTTTCCCTTTCAGGATGCTGTCTAATGTTGTAGTAGACAAGGTCTCTCCACCAACAAGCCCTGACAGCTCCAGGCCTACCAGTCCCAACCCAATGCTAGAGAACCGGCACACAGCCCAAGCTAAGCGCAAGAAATTCTTGCGCAGGATCTTCAAATTCCAGCAAATGGATTTTGAATTTGCTATGTGGCAGATGTTCTACTTGCTGTTTGCACCACAGAAAGTGTAAGTGTATTGCTAAGTACATTCATCAGGAAAATTTGATTTTTTTACTGCCAAAATGCAAAACTGTAGCTTTTTATTGCAACATCTTCATTCTCTGAACTGTAGGTGCTGTTGTTGCTACACTTTGGTCATTGCCTCTAGCTGTTAATTGGTAAAAGGCCATCACACACAGTAGATCAGCTTAAAGTTAAAGCCTAGCCTGAATTTTATCATATCTGTTTAATATAATGTTCATAGTGTATAGTATAGTGTGCTGTGGGGTTAGACCCCACCTTTTTATAATTCCAGATCCCCACCCTTTTAGCAATATATTTCTTACATCCACTTCTGGTGCCATAAAGGCATAAATGTAGTAGACTGGCACCCAGAAACATTACTAAGATACTGGCACCCAGAAACATTACTAAGATATCACCTCACTTACTTTTAGCCTGAGAATATTCCTGTTTTGTTACATTTTGTTTTGTAAATATAGTTGCACATCATTTCTTTCATGGTAATTACTTAACTAAGTTTAAAATTAGGCTCTGTTCACACATATTAGTCATGACTAGTTGTGAGCAGCTCTAGAGCAAGACAACTTAGCAGTTATGCTCACACCGGGTAACAGCTTGAGTGTTAAAACTAGTGGCGTGTCACTTTTGGTCACGAGCGAGACACTTTCTATAATTGCGTTCACACTGGGAATTTGCTCATGAGCGGCTCACGAGCGAGAATATAGTCATTACCAAATTCTGTGAACATGCCCTTAGTCTGTACTGATTTCCAATGTCATCATAATTTATTTACATTATCACAATATTCAGATAAGTAGGATCTTCTGGAATATGTTGGCACCAGGTATCCCTATTTCAAGTTATGGCATGCCTCGGCAACAATTTCTTGTTCTTTGTAATTTTTGCGCGAAAAAGTGTTAGAACTTTCGTATCGCATATCAATATTGTAATCATCAGGGCTCCCTGCACCCGCGGGATATATACTAAATCCTTCAGTTTCTGGCGTGACTCTTTTCTCTCTCAGGATCAATTGGTTGAGGAGCATGCGTTTTAGAAGACGGTAGGATTAATTTTCTTTCATGCCGCATGAAACCAAATGTTTTTACCGGTACCATTAATATTCAAAATGAATATATGTGACAGAGCCTAAAATGTTTTAGTGGTAAAGTTAAACTGTAAATAAAATCAGGCACCCACAAAATTTTATTCACAAAGAATAATTGGGGCCATATGTAGGTTCCTACATATGTAGTACTTTTTCCGAAATGAGAAAAACCATGTCAGAAAAAACTATGTCAGGTGTGTCAGATTAATCAAGTCAGGTTACGAAATATCCCTGATTTTTGCTTGTTGCATTTTGTTGGATAGAGCTCAGTTAGGGTTAATGACAGTAGGGAAAATAGAACCCCTTGCACTCCAGTTCACCTCGGGACTAAATAGAGGCAATGTGTTTGAATCCAAATGAAACTATTAAAGCAGTTTGGATATACATTGTAGTGATAATTTTTTCAAAATATACTCAATGTGTAATGTTGTATTGATGACATAATTATTTGTGTAATGCTTGTTTCTTTGATTTGCTCCATTTACAGATACAGAAATTTTCATTACCGAAAATGTAAGTACAGGAAGTACCTTCTACTTTGTAATTTTGATTAATATCAGAAATGAGTGGAATAATAGTGATTTTCATCATCAATAATCATGAAAATAAGTTTGTTATTATAGACCTTGGACTTTGGCTGTGTTATGTAGTGTTCACTGCTCGGCAGGTGTAAAAGACAGAATGCAGAAAAGACAGAAAATTATCAAACTGAGTTGTAGAGTATGGAACTGGGGAATCTGTTTTACCGGCATCATTCAGTAATATCAATAGTAATATGAGGTTTATATCCAAACCATTGTTGTATATCGATGAAAGTAGATTTTTTTGAGGTAACGTTTGATGAAAAAATTTTGAAAGTCATTTCAAGGTCATGCGAGGTTATCCAAGCCATTATTGTGTATTGACGGGTCTCTTTCAAATTTGAACTAGCGAGCCAAAGGTATATAGTTTGAGTCAAATTTTATCAAATTTCGCCAAACTTTGCGGTATTTTGGTGACAATTCTACAAGTATTTTTCTGGTTTTTTTTTTTAACTTCTAAATTTGTGTAAAAATTTTGGAAGTTTTGAAAACCCTTCAAAATACCAATACATCCAAATAACCCCATATAACGGGTATTAAACTTTTTAGAGGAATTTCCCAGGGAACAAGTGCACGGCTCTGATTTTCAAATAAAAATGATATTAAGAGCATTGAAGTGACCCTTCCTGACCCAGGTGCGAAGTTGTATCCCTGGGTTTTATCAATATGGCATGATGATTGCATTGGTGATAACAATAAATTGCTCATTTACACAAGGAAATTACCAGCTTACAAGATGTAACATCTCTTCAAGTTTCACTGCACTTGAATGGTCTTATATAATAAGGGATAATGGTTCTTTTTAACTTCAATAAACATCACTATTTTGCAGTAACCAACTTCCAGTCAAAAGTCTGGGTGATAAAACAAACAAGATCAATTCATGATCTTATGCCAGCCTTGAGAACAGCAATATGTTGTAAAGCATTTTCTTGAGATATTAGTAAAATAAACATTGACCTCTGTTTTGAGTCAGTTGGAAGGGAAAGGCTGCTGCAAGATGAAAATAATGTGAATGAGAAAATCGAATGTCTTGGTTATTGCTTTGAATTATGAAATTATGAAAATTCGTAGACTTCTTAATGTACTCCCATTTAAACTCGACCTGGTATTACTCTCTTTTCTGGCATTTCTGTCTTTCATGTTTTCTGTCAATTCTGTTGTTTCTGTCTTGTCTGCATTCTGTCTTTTACACTTGCCCGTTCACTGCTAGCACTGTAGGTCTTGAACTATGCAAACCAGATGGTGGGGCAGGTGGCGCAGCGTTACTTCCCTCGCCTTGCACCACTGAGCCCACAGGACTGTCACGGGTTCGATCCCGGGTCTAGGCGCTGTATGTGCAATTGGTTGCCAGTCCAAACTTGCTTCCGCAGGTTTTTCTCCGGGCGCTCCGGTTTTCCTCCTGCACTAAAACTGGCAAATAAATCTGACCATCTGACAGAGGACCCTCATGGAAAGCAGTGCTAGACACTGATGAGGCTATCCTCTATAAATATGTCATATTTATTTTTTTATGGTGATTTGAGTACTTCCCATAATTCCATTCAAAATTTGAAATCAATAGCTCAAAACAACCCACAGTGAGAGCAATTTCCCATTGACATTACACAGTGAAATGCATGTTTTCAACCTAGCACACCTTGTCTATTAGGTAAGCGACCATTTAATTTAAATTACCTTTCAGAAAGGTGATACTACTAGCTTTATGAATATTTAAACAAATCTCTGGTCGCTTAAAGTTTTGACACCCATAATACAGTTTAATTTAGTGTGAAATTCACATCTTTCCCGTATAATATACAGCAGTGGTAATTTGACCTCGCTGACATTCCATTAGTTCATTCATGCCCACTGAGCTGTTACTATGTATTGTGGGAAGGTCTTAAATTACCCTCTGTATGCAAACTAAACACTTTTTCCAAACTTGCAATGCCCCTATTTTTAGCATTAATTAAAATTTCAAAAAGTCAATTAGCATGTTTTTGTACCATATTCTATTCAGTACAAGGTATAAGTCATGAGCGCATTGTTGTAAAACAAAGCAGTGTTAAGAGGACCTGATCAATCTTGTGCCTTTCTAGATAGTATCAGTAATGTTATATTGTTTTTGTTTTTCCTACAGACACAAAAAATCAATGGGCCAGAGATGATCCAGCTTTTCTAGTTCTCCTAAGTATCTGTTTATGTGGTAAGTTTTTTTCTTGTTTTTAGGAATAAGTATTAACCTGTGAGTTGCAAGTAACTACATCTTTTTACCTTCTCAACTTCATGTGTGTATCAAGTGAAATTTCTTCTCACCAGGTAAGGTTGGGAATGTTACACATAGAAAATTACGTGAACAGATTAGCCAATATTAAAAATGTGAGCAACCCAAACATTTTTAACTTTTAAAACCCTAATGCATTTCAATTTATTGTATGTATTTCTATGCGCCGAAACAGACATGACAAGCGCACTTCATCGATCAAAATGAAGGATGAAAATTAACCTCCTTGTATGCATCTATAAGGTTGCTACTATTGATTAAATACATTGTTTTTTCTGTCGCAACAGATATTGTTTTTTAACCCAGACAAAGGGTTGCTGATAAATGCCCCCTAAGCTTGCTATGGTTTCATTTTCCCACAAACACTATTGATAGTCGCTCATTATTTTGTGAATGCCGGAGTGAATATGTGACGCGTTACATCAAAAGGTACAAGTTCTCGGCCAAGCAAATTTTGAGATACAGGCAAATAAAGCTTGTAAATTATAAAGAAAATAATTAGAAAATTGTCATCTTTTTTCACCATATCTTCAAAATTTAAACTTCAATTTTCACAAGCAAGGTATCATTTTGAAGCTTAATTTATTCTCTTTAAAGTAACACAGAAATCTCAATTTTGTCAAAGGTAGACAACTTGTACCTTTTGATGTAACGTCTCACATATTGTTAATAATTGCATATATTCTCATCAAGTTAACAGTCCAAAATGGCTTCAAAACTAAAAAAAGGTTTCGAAGTTGTGTTTAAAGTTACACGACCATGCGGAACCATGCATTAAATGTAAACCAAAAAACACAACAAAATCCAACTTTAACTTTCACTCCAGTTAGTACTGCAATCAGACACAGTGGTGTGAAACCAGCTGAAGGGTTAGTTTGTAAGGCCATTCTTACAGAACAATGGGCATTTATTGTAAAAAAAAAATCTTAAAAAATGCCTAGATCTGATATAACAATTTGATTTGTAATTCAGTCATGTTTTCCTTAATACAAAATTTATTCTATGTGTTATTAATTTTTGTTTTTCCTTTTTTATTTCAGCCTCTTCAGTTGGCTTTGCTATTGTGCTGAGGCTAGGTTTTGTTGGTTTCCTGAAGTTTTTGTTATGGGTTGTATTCATAGACTGCATTGGCTTTGGATTAATAATGGCAACAATTATGTGGTAAGCTGAATAAAAACTTGCTTCTGATGTCCGAGTACATTATGACCATATTTATTAGTTGTAGATCATAAAAACATTGCATGTGGTGTACAAACAAACTGTATCTCGTAAATGAACTCTCAGTAATTCAAACTTGGTTGCTTGCTAATACAATAAGCATGATAAACACTGCATCATGGGTATCATATACCCATGCTATGGTCACAACAACTGGCTGCCAAATTGTCAATCAATGTCTGATAATCAGAAGGAAGCCGCAAGGCCGAAGTATTGGTATGACATCGGTAAATGCTTTCGTTTTCCAGTTGGTCATTGGCCAGTTGTTATGTGACCATAAGTTACATTATTATACCGTTAACAAGCAAACCTTGTGGCATGCTTTCGATGTTTCTCCATTTAATTGTCTCCATACGGACACTGGCCGGTCATTAGTCGATGTCATGCAGTCTCCAGTTGGTACCCGCTTAATTTCAGTCCGGTTTGATGTCGTAAGCACATCGTAACTAGCCACAACCAAGGTGTGATTCATCAGTTTTCTATAAACTTGACTAAATGATTTGCATTTAAAATGTATTGCATCTAATGGGCCATGCCTGTATTAAATTTTGCTTCTCTTATCATGACAAAACATGCTTTATACAAGCTTAAATTTGTTGCATCTAATGGACTATGCATGTATATTATCATATATTAAATTTTCGCATGTTTGCAATATAGAATTTGTTCCATTTTATATTTAGAATATTTACTTTGTCGGAAGTTGTAAATGGTGTGTAACATAATATGTGCATTATTCTGTTGCTCTTTTCAGGTTAATTTCTAACAAATATCTTCAGGGCTCCAGCAAACAAGCACAAGAAGTAGAATGGGCATTTGCATTTGATGTCCATCTCAATGCATTCTTTCCATTGCTCATAGTTCTACATGTTGTACAGCTTTTACTTTATATTCGTAAGTACAGCCAAGTTTGGTTTGTAAGTTTATTTTTGGTATAATGTAAACGAGATATTAGACAAGGAACCATCCTCCCAATTTTAATGGGAAGATTGCTCACTGTACTTTGATTATCACTTAATTGCCCGGCCTACTCACATTCAGCGCGTTTCTACCAAAGGGTGGTTGATGGTGACAAAAATAAGAGCAAGTAGAAACAAATCGGTTGACGGTTGATCATCATTTTTTTTTTATGTGGTTGATGGTGAGACCAAATTTTTGTGTTGCATTTATTTTCACGCAATTTGCGCTCAATTTCTCTAGCTGGAAAATATATGTATGGCGAAAAATAATATGTATGTAACGTGCATGTTAAAATATCCATGTACGCGAAAATAAAAATGAGCAAAATGATTCAGAAATAAGCTGTGAGTGAAAATTATTGGGCGCAAAAATATTCACCATTTTATTGCAGTAGAAACAAGTCGCTTGATGGATCACTCACCAATTTAGTGGGGATCAAAATATGGTTGATGGTTAATGGTAAAAAGGCGATGAGTATAAACACGCTAAATGATATAAAATAAATGTGTGTGTAGCTATACACAGCACAACTGCGGCAGCTTGTGACTCCTGCATTGTAAACTATGGTGCACATTTGATTGGGATTGCCTTTGCTTGCAGACAAAGTAAAGACTCATAAATCCTACCTATTTAGTGGTGATCAAAGTATAGCAGGATAATTAATTGATTTAAAATGCTTGGTTTTTTTTAACATGTTTGAACTTCAAACCAGATCAGGCCTGGAGCTATATGCCAGTGTCATATCATGGTGCATTCTTAGTCACTGAGTGCGATTTTACTTCCTAAAAAGGAATTTTGGCCATCCATTATGAGACAATAGATGACAGTGCGTTCAGGGTGAAACGCAGTGGAGCCGCGCGTTCAAAATCACTGCCTGATGCAGGTATACGCACACATCCGGCGCGAACAGCTTTACTGGGTTTGGAATATTTCATGTTTGAATAGGGGTGTACGTTTTTCCAATGATAATGTTTATAATTTTTGGCAATAATTTACATCGTTTTCGGTTTATAAATGACTCAAATTTGTGACTAAGAATGAGAATAAAAGATGGTGATTTATTGTTTTGCCTGTCATCTATCGTCTCATAATGGATGGGCGTACATCGCCATCTTTTATTCTCTAATTCAGAGTCAACTAATTTCATCCCTGCGACATAACTTGATACATGTACAAGTCTTAAAATTTTAAAGCGCATTTCTCATAGTGTGTGTAAAGACTGGGTATTCAGCGATGTTGCAGTGATGAAATTGCTAGACTCTGAACGCACCATTAGGTTTAGGCCTAAGGGGAGCAGGTTAACGCAGCGGTAGTTCCCTCGCCTTGTAGTTCCCGCACCCGGCACTTTATGTGCATTTGGTTTTCAGTCCATGATCGCTTCTGCAGGATTTATAAACCCTGAGTACTCTGGTCTTCCTCCTGTATTCAAAAATCGAATTTAAAAACATCTTGGAGCTCTGTTGAAGATAAGCTTCCTTTAGCTTACTAAGTACCAAGTTGGGTTTCCTTGACGAAAGCCTAAACAAGATGATTTTTTGAGTAATATTTGCCTACTACAGTTAAAAGAAAAATTGACGAGAACATATTGTGTTCAAACCAATCATACAGATCGTTTTGTCCAACAACAACAAAACAGACAAATTGCTTGTATCAAGAGAGTTGCATGAACTTTACCCTCTGCGCACAAGATTTGTTGAAGTGAAAGCGTTTCTTCAGGCAAGATTACATGAAAAAAGATTGTTTAAATTAAGACTTTTATTGTTCTTTTATCGGCCAAAATAAAACTTTCTTGAAAAGTGTTAACAAAAGAGTAGATTTGAGATGCATCTACAAAAAATGAGGCCTTGCACTCTGGATGTTTATAATGTCCGATAAATGTTTGTTTGGCCTGTAGTGTGATTGATGTGCTATCAGGAAATACGCACTCTGACCTTTGTGTACCGGTTATATATCTCTGTTAAAATTGTGACCTATATTTTATCATGTTTGTTTTCAGCTTTATTAAGTTACGAGGGGTTCTTTGCCTGTCTCCTTGGTAATTCGCTGTGGTTGATAGCAATAGGCTACTATGTCTATATTACATTTCTAGGATATAGTGGTAAGTTTTTTGATAGAACATTTTAATAATTATAATGGTTCAAAAGATACAGAATTACCTACAGCCTTTGCCAAAGTGTTCAAAGCATTACTTTTAGGGTTCAGTTTCCCAATAGTCATGACGTTGAGAAAAGTTTATTGATAAAACCCTGAGTTGTGCAACTAAGTGGTTTACTCATTTTCTATTAAAATATCAAACAGAAGTTAAACTAAATTTTCTTTCAGAAAAGGTCTCTCCCGTATCCTAAACTATAAAAAAACAACCATTTGAAATAGGTACAGATTCACACAGATATAATTTATGATGTTTGACTGAAAATTATACCAATGAATTGTTTTCTTCAGTTTTATAACTCATTGACATATGACCTTTACACCTGCTTAGTTGATGACAGACACAACAAATAGCATTAGGAAATTTTGTTTGTTTGTTTTATTTATCCAAGTTGGTCTGTAGGAGACAATAGGTGTTCATGACAAAGTCTTAGAATGCCAAGCCTATGCAAAAAAACCTGTGTAGTCCATAAAGGATGTAAATAACACCATGCTGGCCAAAGGCCATTCCCAATCCAACTTGGCAACAAATGATGTTAAATTTTACTCCTAGCCCTTATTTTGCCCTCAAGCAGGGGCGTCGGAACCGTATGGGCCATGTGGGCTTTGGCCGCACCACTTTTCAGCCAGAAAAAAAAAATAATTTAATTAGTTTTATGCGTTTCTTATAGTCCCAGTATAAATAACCGCAACATAGAATGTACGAAATCGTTTTTAATAACTGTAGTCTACTGGGGCTTAGTTGTTTCCTTATTTTTGATAACTCGGGGCCACCGGCCGCACCACTTTTATTTTCCTTCCGACGCCCCTGCCCTCAAGTACAAGTTCCTCAGTTAGTTCACCAGTGGAGAACTATACATTGATCAACACCAAATAGACGGACCTCTTTACATCGTGAATTGATACAGATAAGCTGAACACAGTACATCTGCAGGAGATGCAGCGAGCGTTATACGTGTGACTCATGCATCAGTATCTATGGCACGTGTGGGTTATTTGTACTTGCAGATAAAGAAAAGCCTCATAATTCCTGCCAATTTAATGGTGGTCAAAGTATAGCATAATGTAAAACAAGAAATATTTGCTAGCAATTTAATTTTGCTAATTTCGCTAATACCCCAAAATCGCAAAATTAATTTGCCGCTAATATTAATAATGTACGATGATTTCAATGGCATGCTGATGCAATTAGTGGAATTAAATTGCCGCCAAAAACCCCAGATTCTGAAATTCGCAAAATTTTCTTTCCGCAAATATTTCTTGTTTACAACAAACATTTTGGCCATTATTTAATGAATTTTTTTTTCTGTTTTCTTGCAGCTTTACCATTTTTACGGCGGACAATATCGTTGCTGTATCCACCCTGCTTGCTCCTTGTGACGTTATATTTATTTTCACTGGTCTTCCAGTATAACATTAGCAGACAAGCCATGTGTTTTTATGAATCAAGGGTGCTTCATGAAGCTGCTTGTAAATAAGACTACTTAACTCTCTGGTAGAATATCAAAATCAACTGATTTACTGCATCAAGATTTTTTGTAAGGTGTCTAGTTGTCACCTGAAATTGTTTTACTGCAGCAATTGCAGATTCACCGACTGCTGAGAATGGAGTTTTCTTAGAGACCACCTTAGTTCAGTGGAAAATGGTGCACAGGCAGGAGTTTTTTGTAGGTCACCTTAGTCGGAAATGGTAGAAGCAAGCACACTACTGTCTCATTCATTGTTGTTTAGTACATTGCAACTGCACAGAAATGACTTGCAATATCGAAGAGTAGTTGTCGCAAGACCACTTGGGTGTGTACAAAATAAGCACAATGATACTTTCCTACATACATACGGAGTACTAGATGAGATGCATGTTCTTTTGTAGCATATCCTTAGCTTGTTTGGAAGGGTGCAGACCATGCCACTTCTTAGCTGATCCCACATAAAGGAGGACGGAAAGAAGTTAAACTTTCTTGGGAGAATTGTAGGAGTCCTTATACTGTACAGTTCTTAAACAAGTCTGAGATTTCTTTTAATTACCAGTGTTAAGTTTTGTCTCAGAATTGTGAGGTGCCCGGTGCTGTTCCCGGAGGATTGAAAGAAGTCAAACTTTCTTGGGAGAATCTTGCAAGGTGTCCTGATGCTGTTCAGTTCCAAACAGATCTGAGATTACTTTTAAATACCAGTGATTTACCTTTTGATGGCACACTACAAATGGAAACTATGCTTATGCACCAAATGATGTCTTGCATGGGAAAATGATGCTGAATAGTTTTGAAAATATTATGGAATGGAATGATTTAATCTTAATTATATTAAAGGACCAGCCTAGATTTCACTTCTAAGAATAAGTATTTTTCATATAAGCCCTACAATTTTACCAATTTCTGATATCCCCAGTATATTCCATATTTCCACTTCCACAAATTTTAATTTTTTTTCTCGATATCTTATTGTGACATCTCCAAGCATTATACACGATAACAAAAGGTATGACAGGATCCTTTTGTCATACTTAATATTTTGGCATTTAAAATGTTGTATACAATTACAATGAAGGTTTATTTTCATACACCCTGCATGTAAAGACTCTGTCACACATCACCGTATAGAGCAAAACGCACACCTAATAACTAAGGTTCCTGTCGACATGCCTTATTGTCGACATAAAGCATATCTCGACATGTCGACATGAAATCTCATTTGTCAACAAAACTGGGCAAGTAAGTCAATTTATGGCTGTTTATTAGCAGTTGGACTTAAAAGTGTTGCATGAAAAATGTAATGCTTATCAGCTGCTCCTCATTTACAACCGTTTTTAAACTTATTACGATGGTTCACAACAAAAAGGTTACAAAATATCAATTTTATATCATCCATATTGTCGTACGCAGAAAGAACTAGTACATTACTATATTATAAGTATAAGTCTACGTCTAAAATGGTTTATTAAGCTTATTCAAACAAGTTTGGTTTTTCCCGCAAACACCAACTCTTTATATCAACTTTATGTCAACATTATGTCAACAACAAATTATTGCGACATGTCGACATAAAAAATAGTCTTGACAGAAACCTTAATAATAACGTACTTTATCAATATTGTTCTGTTTTATGCAATGCTGTTTGTCATGTGTTCGTTACAAGTACATTCAATACGTTATCCATACGGTCTGTCCGTATGTTTAATTCTTTATTCATACGGTGGTGGTCCGTTTAGCACACATTCAATATGCGAAACATTTGTACATTATTCATACGTGTTGCTTTATACGGTGATGTCTAACAGAGCCTTAACCAAGCCAATCAGAAAGCGAGAATCTAAAATACTCAGGAGTGGAATTAAAATTCACAATGCAGTCTGTGTGCTGCATCCTAGTATGCGTGCAGGGCGTTTGGCATGCATGACCATTACATTTGTTTGTCGGGTGATGATTGTTAAGATTTGAGTGGTGTTCTGGCGAAATGAGCGGAAAGTCACAATTTTCAAAATTGGGTTTATGCCATACTTTAATTCTCTATAATCAAGTTTTTGAATGATATATAATATGTAATTATTTCTTTGTACAATCTTCATAGAGATCGAAATACAAGGCAGTCCACTCAAAATCAGGAGGTAAAAAATTGTCGCAAATCGATTTTAAAGTTACTGATAACTACAGTGTATGATAGCAAAACGCAATCAATTACCCTTGATTAATTGCACTTCCCGGTATAATTGACCTTCAAAATGTGAGATATAGTTTAACACTTATGCATTTATGCGCTTTATGTCAAAAAACGAAATTTGATCTTTTCTCCATACTTTTACTTTAGCAGCCATTTACTCAAAATCTTCAATCGCGACTTTTAGCTCATTTTGCCAGAGAACCATTCATATGTTTTTAATGGTCAAGCAGAGGCTTAATTTCTTTTCTGTTACGTATGACCATATAGGCCCGTATTCACAGAAGTTATTCCAGGAATAACTTAATTTGTCATTCTTGAAATAGAGACACTTCAGAGCCCTGAACTAAGTTGGATTTTATACAGCCTGGGATAACTAGTCTGTGGAATAACTTTATTCTTCATTTGTACATACAATATGGCGTTACCAAAGGAAGAAATAAAAAAGTTATTCCTGGAATAAAGTTATTCCCCTTTTGTGAATACGGACCAATGAATTTTTATTCCATTTTGCTTTTGAAATGAGACAAAATCAATTAATGCCCCTTAATGTGAATTTTGATTGCTGTCTAATTCACAATGCCTGTTGATTAAACCCATCACAATTGAAAGCGCATGCATTGATTTTGTCCTATTTCAATTGCAACATGAATGCACATTTATTTAACTACAAATTACCAATTTTGTACTTGCTGAATTTTATACATGTTAAGTATCATACTGTCATTCTCTGATCAAACTATAACGCAAGGAAAACCGTGTTTTGTTTGCCCTCTCAAGACCGACCCAAAATCATGAAAGTTCATGCTGCTTTTTCTTTTGTAAATTTCTTTTGTAAAAAAAATTTGCAAAAGATATCTATGAAAACATAATTCATACTTTGGCAAGATAAATGATAAAGGTAAATCACTGGTATGTGATGAATGGTGCTTTTTAGACAAAATTCCATATCCTAAAGAAGATAATTTTGACATTTGTTATTTTAATTGAGACCAATATATCAACACAGAGAAAAGTCATCAGCCAATTTGTCAAGATTCAATTAACTTTATAGTCAAAATTGAATTTTATTTACATGTAAAAGAGTAGGGCCTATATAACAATAATGTTAATGTAGATCAGTGG
>JXSR01S017145.1:10989-24214 GCA_000969725.1 Ophiothrix spiculata
TCATTCAATATTACATAAGTATTTCTTAATTAAAACATTAAATAAAAAACTGAATTGGCAATTTGAAAAACAAAAAGTATTATCTTAGCCTTACACAGCCACTATCTGTATCATAGTAACGTTGCACAAGCTGTACTGTTGTACTTTTACCACAACCACTGCTACCCACAAGAGCTACTGTTTGACCAACTTTAACTTCTAAATTTACACCATTCAACACCTGTAGAAACAAAATAATAATAAAAACAAAATTATCATGAAAGATGTGATATGAGTTGGTGGATACAGTTTGCGTCTTTCCCAGATTAATTTCCTTGCCAGTATTTTCATATATCTTTACCAATTCTTTACATGAGAGGAAAGGAACAAGGTAAAAAATTCTTGTTTTGGGGTCTAAAAAAGAGTCTACTTCAGTTGATGGTCACCAACTATTCCTGGTATGAGCGACAACAATAGCATTCCCCTAATCACATTCTTTACAAGATCAAGGTTAATCCATATTATACGTGGTGCCTGTTCAACAAAAGCGATCTCCAGTCACGCAGAAGTGACCTCCTTGACTGAATGGCATAAATTTACTCAGAATACTGAAATATCAATAAATTCAAACACATCATTGAGACTCACTTCAAAATTACCCAATCTCCTTAGATAACTAAAAGGGGAAACTCTCACAGAAATGTAAACAAGCTTTTAATGCTCACACAAAATCCAATAACCATGATTAGTTACGAAATATTAAAAACTGTAAGAATGTCTTCATAATGGAATCAAGTAATGGTCTCCCGTCTATGCCTGACATTGTTCCTGTCCAGAAGGAATAGCCAAAATGCTCAGGAATCTTGATCAAACCAAGGCAACAGGTCTGCACAGAATTGGTTGTCCAAATTGCAGTAGATGAATTGGCTCCAGCACTCAGTTTGATATTTCAAGGTCACTGAAAACTATTGTGTTCTGCCTGATGGGTCATGTTTACAAGCAAACACCTCTCCAACCTTTCAAAAAGGTGAAAAGACTCAAGCAGAGAATTACCATCAAGTGTCCACGGCCAGTAGTTTTAAGATACTTGAATATATTATCCATTCAAATATTACATATAATGCATCATTTTTTAATCACAATATATTCTCACAGATAAGCAGCATGGTTTCAGGTCAAAACATTCAACAGAATCTGTACTTATTCTAACAGCTTAAAGATCTTTCAAAATTTTTAGATAACAAAATCGCGTCCATCTAACTATTATGGACTTCAGTAAAGTATTCGCACAACAGACTACTTCAAAAGAACACCGGTATAGTATTTATAATAAGACTATGGCTTAGATGAGCAGGTTTTTTTTTCAGCATCAATGTCTGTGGCAAACATTTGACCTTGAGCAAGGATGATTTGGGACATTAGGACTTCTGATGTTCCTAGCCTGTATAATAAAATGACTTATACTAAACAACATTCAATCTAGTGTAAGATTATTTGCAAATGATTGCGTTTTGTACAGGGAAATCATTAATGAGTCCTATATCACATATCCCTTCAAGAGGACCTTCTTACAGTGGAATGGCAAAAATTATGGCAAATAAAATTCAGTGATAACAATTTTACGAGACTCGCATGCTTGGATGCCAGATTAGAATCACATGACATGGGACGAACACCTAAATCAGATCTCATCAAAAGGAAGCCTTGCTTTTGTGAAACATAACCCCTAACAGTATATCCAACAGATGCCAAAGTCTCTGCCTATAAAATTATAGTCAGACCACTAACTGAATATTCTTCAAGTGTATAGGATGCAAAATCCTCATAACAAACTGGAAATCATCAAAAAGTTCATGCAGATATTCTGCAAAATAAATTGAAATCTTTTACATCTATAGAATCCCAAATTCGAATGCATACCTTAACTTCTTTTCTAGTAGGATAAGAGAATTGCACATTTTCAAATGAAATAGTGCCATTCATTTCCTTGGGTTTCAAGCCATCCTCAGAACTGCTGTCAATTAAGGATTTCTGCAACAAAAACAAGAGTCCAACATCAGTGATGGGTAAAGACATAATTCTCCTGTATAAATCTTGATATAAGTTCATCAGGATTGTTGATAATCATAATTTGGATATACAGTTGACGCCGCTTAATCAGTACTGTGCTTAATTGGGACACCTCGGGAGTAGCAAAAATATCACGATTAACCAGTCGTCCCGATTAAGCGAAATACAGATATTGCCATAAGTGAGATGTTTTCAGGGCATAAAACACTAAACTATACGCTAAATTCATGAGCTGACAATTAGTGGACACAGTGAAAGAATTTTAGAGAGATTAAGATTTATGCAGAGATTTTCTAAAGAATTTGGGATTGTAGTTTTAGATTTACTTGCAAAAAATTAACTTTGCCATGATAATTTGAAGGACATGTTCATCAAATCAATGCATTTTGCCAAAAATAATCCCGTTTATCAGGAGGAATGTCCCGATTAACAGGTCAATTTTGCACATAAAGAAACGGTTTCCTGACTGAAAATGTCAATTAACCAAAAATCCATTTTCAGAGGATCCCGATTAAGCAGCGTCGACTGTATTTATGTGTTATCCGGTTATTTACTCATGTTTTTGACATTTTGTCTTCCATTAGAAAGTAAATAACTTGGATTGGTAACACACAATTCTAAGGGGTCAACCGGATTAACAATAGCCAACCGCCAGAACCGACAGCCAACCACAGGTTGAGTTTTGAAGCTGCCCCTAATCAAATTATATTTTTCTATTGTGTTCTGAACTCGCAAGTTCGCTTTATAAATTGGTAATTTTCTGTGTTTTAACACTTTGTTAGCAACGTGTCATTTTTAGGCTTTTTTCATGCCCATTTTCGTTTTTTGCATTACAAAATTGTGTAGGGGAATGTGTCATTCTACGGGTGACACATTATTTTCATGAGGTTAATTGATTTCTTGAATTTATAAAAAAAAAAAATCATCAATTTTTTAGACAATTCTCACACAGATTTATTTGCAACACTCTGACAAATACAAATTCTGTGCCCATTCTTCAAAATCTGCAAAATTTTAACATTTTTTGCATTGCAGGAAAATTATGTCTTTAGTTATAGATCATATTCTGAAAGATGAAATTCACTAAAGGTGACCATTTTGATAATTTATGCTTGAGAAAAAGAAAGTTTTTTTCCAAGTGTTAGCCCATGGAAAAGCCAGCACAAAAAATTGTCTCACTCTTCTTAGCCACCGCACCATTGCAAAACATATTTATTTCCCTGCAAACTGTGCTAAATTTAGCTCCAGCAGGGTAGATTTCCCTCCAGCGTGAGAAGATTTCCCTTATGTATTTCTTTATTTTTCCTCCCAATCAAAAAAAATTCCCTGCAATGAGCTTCTTATTGTTTTTTTTTCTCGGGGTGGTCTTTGCCATCTAGTCTTGTCTTGTGTGGTACTTACTGTGGCTTGGGTGTCACCCTGTAGCTGGGGGGTGTATTCTGACCGGGTAACCACCCGCGTTACCAAAAAAGGTGAGATCTGGACAGGTCTTGAGACTTGCAAATAGGGTATTCAAATCGACCTGGTACTCTGTAAGCCTCGCATAGGTTATCAAATTTGGATTTTTAAGTCTCTGATAGGGTATCCACCTAAGAAAGAATGGTTAAATTGATGATATTGTGCTTCAAATACCTAGAAACACTTCTTGAAAGTGTTCAAATAGTGAACAGTTACATTTACCAACGATTTCTTGTAATAATTATTTCTTCACATTTGCGTATGGTCTTAGATATAGGGTATTCATTCGAACAGGTATGGTCCTGGATAGGGTATCCCATTGTAACAGATATGGTAGTTTATTGTCTCAGATAGGGTATCATTTCATCCATTTTTGCCAATTTTTAGTCTAGCATAGGGTTAACTTCAGATCCTACGGAACTCGGGTGGTTACCCGGGCACAAATAAAAGGTTACCTGGCCACAAATATCAGTGACCCCCCGGGCCATGTAGCCCTTCACTATTTGTATTTCCTAATTGTCCACATACTGTAGTGCAAGCTCCTATCTCTTTAAGCAGTGTATTTTGTTCTTCATATAGGTTGTCAAACATCAGTGTAGCCAAACATCAGCTACACTGATAAAAATGTATCTTGATTTGCTTTATTTGTGAAAAATGAACCCTAGGCCTAAGTAAACAAAGAAGAATAACTAAATTTGCTACATCACTGGCTGACATATTTCTAAATTTATTTATATTATTTATACAATCAGAGCTTTTCAACTTGAATTGCACAGGCCAAATCATAAAGGATGTACTTTGTAAACATAACAATATTCCCTTCTTATGTCAGTATTCCCCATCACATGTAACCAAACACTTCAATGATATAAATAATCAAAACATACCTAGTCAATTAATTCCCATATGACTGACTGAAGTGGCTCCTTTTTCTGAGGACAGTTCTGCCAGATTTATTGGTGCATTCCCAGCATGCCCAGAGAAAGATAATCATATCTCAATACCCCTTCCTATGTTGGTGCACTCCTCCTCGGAAGAGGGGGTAAATAACCCAGGGGGGGGGGGGGCTCAAGTATAAAGTTTCAGGCATAGTATGACCACAGTTTTTCAAAACACCCTCTAAAGGATGGGGGTTCTGAAGCAAAAATATACTACCCTTTTTCCCTATTCAAAGCCTAAACTGGGATTTTATTGATTCTGTTTTCACACTAGGGTTTGAAAAAGTACCCTATTTCTTGAAAAATGTTCGAAATTGCTGTTTTTGTTACCCTAAATGGTGTCACCTGAATCACCATTCAATCCTCAAAATCAACCCTAATTCACCTTTTTCTTGACCATGCTATGCCTGCAACATTATATTAGAGTGGCCGCCGGGTAAATAATCACTACATACCTTGTCAATGATCTCCCATATGACTGAAGCAGCTCCTCTTGCTGAGGCAATATCTGCCAGATTTGGTGCTGCATTCCCAAGAGAGAGACAACCGAATAATACTGCCAAAAATGTCTGTAAAATAAAGGTTTATCTGTGCCTTATAATATTGTAATAACAATGTTTTCATTAGGTTTTTATTTTGCCATATGAATCGCAACTGTAAAATTGAAATTCCATTAATGTCATTTAGGCCAAGAAAAAAAATGTTAAGTTGTCCTTTTGGGGAAAAATTTGAAAGTCGGGTAGGTCTGTCGAGATTCTTTTTTTTTTTTTTAATACTTTTCCTGAAGGAGATTTAGAATTTCTAAAAAACAATGCATGTTAAAGTCGTATAGCGACATAACAAAATAAGATTTGTTAATTTAACACATTTATTGTGAGTTTCTGTGATAGAAATGGTAAGTTTAATAAAAAAACATTGTAAAAAACAAAACAAAACAACAAAATCCCGATCCAATTTTTGCCAAATTTAGGGTCGGTCGGAAAAGGGCAACACAACAATTTTTTTGAATAGGTAAAAGCTACAGAGTTATATTTGGAAAGTTTATTACTTTGCAAGCAAAATGACAATCGTAGGGCGTGTTCACACATAATTTGGTCATTACTATATCTTCGCTCGTGAGCGGCTCTAGAGCGAGACAACTTAGCAGTTGCGTTCACACTGGGACACGACTTGTGCATTGAAACTAATGGCGCTTCATTTTTGGTCACGAGCGAGACACTTTCTAAAATTGCGTTCACACTGAGATTTTGGTCAGGAGTGGCTCACGTGCGAGAATATAGTCATGACTAAATTTCTCAGTGTGAACATGTCCACAGACTTTTCTACTATTCTCTGTAAACCGTGAAGTATAACGTAAGCAATCAGACTCTGTTACGAGATCTATAGGATATCTGTTGTATTCTTCAATATTATGAAGTGGTGTTTTTTGTTTTGTGTAAAAGACTAGCAATAATTGATTAGGATTGATTATAGGCCAAATATGTGAATTTTAATACTTACAATAAATATATCTCCTGGTGTGAGTGACTCTTCCAAATACAATTGTGTTCCATACCTATATTTGGACAAGAAAAAAATTCTTAAAATCGTTAAATTCCTTTAATAATAATTCTTAGTTACTGAGTGTGATATTAGTTTGTAATGTTGGTAATTGGCTAACTATTATGTGACAATAAAACAATGCAAAAGTGTTTTTAAAATAATAAGCTTCACTGTCTATAAGATTTTAACATAGTTTTACCAATTAGTAATATAACGTTAGTACCGAAGTAGTATTTTCCTGAGAATTTTCTAATGGTTTTACATGCAAGGGAGCTCATGATGTATAGCAGCGACCAGGTCAGGTCAGTCTATGATTACTTAACCAGAATTGTTGCGATGCCTGGCATTGTGTACCGTTATTTTTAATTATAAAATAAAAGAAATCGATCCATAAGGAAATTGGTGAATCTCAAAAAAAAGAAGAAGAATATTTTCTAAATAAAAACTCAGTCCTCATTCATTGGCTTACCAAAATGCTAATCCATAGCAGCCGTATATACAGAGGAAGAATACGCCTACAAATGTCCCTTGGATGGTGTCCTTCATAATACCCTTAGACTTCGCATCATGAAGATTATTTCCATATCTGTAACATAAGATAGAGGCAAAAGAGACTTGGTTTGAAATATTCATTGCAATGCTCTATATATCTCATTGTGGAACAAACACGTCTTCCATATATGTGATGGCTCACCCCGAGAGGGGGGACTTTGCAGATGATATCAATTTTGATTTTATCTTCTCATCTGTTACAACATTTTCTCAGCTTTAAAATGACACCTTACTTGTTGAAATTGATCAAGGCGATCAAATTTTACAACAGAAAATGAGTTGGAAATTCTTATTATTTTCTTTATTTTTTGCTGCCTATTTTCATCATTTTCTTGAAAAGTATTCCGTCACAAAGTCCCCCCTTTCGGGGTGAGTCATCACATATATGCTTTATAAAGATAGGTACCAAACAAACGAGATGGACTGATGACCACAAAATCGATGGTTTTGTCAAAAATGAACATCAACATTGTGTTGAGCAGGTAACTCTGTTACTAGAAATGTATACTTTCATATTGATTTAATTTTTCTTTGCTGAGTTACAGAGCAAATCCTTTTCCAAATATGATGGGTTGACACAAAGTTAAGTCAAAATGACGATACCTTCAGTAGCTTTTTTCACAATTTTACCAAGGGTATGCCAACATGTGTTGTATACCCTATATTGCACCTAGTTTTTAAAAAAAGTGGGAAAAGGTATACTTTAGGTCCCATCAAAAACTATACCCTAACCCTAACCCTAAACCCTAACCCTAACCCTAACCCTAATCCTACACCCTAACCCTAACCCTAACCCTAACCCTAAATTAAACCTAACCCTAACACTAACCCTAAACCCTAACCCTAAAATTATGGATGGGACCTAAAGTACACTTGGTCCAAAAAGTGTTTTCATTTGTTTCTGTTTTCCATGGTGACTTTACCTCACAATTGGCTAAATATGGATGCAAATGTAATTCAAAAACACTACTGGGTACATATTTTGGCATTAGGACCATGGTAACAATGTGCACAAAGTTATGGAGTATTTTTCTCAAGAACTTTCTTTTCTTTCTTTTTTGAATAATGCCCACAAATGTCCTGATTGGTTGTGTCCTAATTACCAATGCCATAAATCAAAAATCTGAAAACAATTATTTTGTGCATATGGCACCCAATTGCAAAACTCACAAAATATGTGATGGCTCACCCCGAAAGGGGGACTTTGCAGATGATATCAATTTTGATTTTATAATTTCATCTCTTAAAGCTTTTTCTAAGCTTTAAATGACACCTTGCTTTTTGAAATTGATCGAGGCGATCACATTTTGCAACAGAAAATCTGCTGGAAATTCTTATTATTTCCTTTGTTTTTGCTACCTATTTTCATCAGTTTCTTGAAAGTGTTCTGTCGCAAAGTCCCCCTTTTCGGGGTGAGTCATCAAATATGAACCATGCAGCTTATTTGGTTTTGAGTTACATCTGCACCCATTTTTAGCAAATCAGAGGTCTCGCTGGTTGTCCATAGTAGTCAGAAACTTAAATTCAGGGGTGTGAGAGGCCAGTTGACAAAAACGAGAAAAATTAAAGCGTCGCAAAGTTGTAGTAAAAGATCAAAAATGGGCTAAAATTAATGAAAAAGCTAAAATATTAGCACATGAACATTTTCAAAAATGAGGAAATCAGCTAAATCACATCCCAGTAAATTAGATTCTTCGCTGTTGCATGAAAATCATGAGCAACCCCTTAGGGAGTGTGGTCGAGCGGTTAGAGCACGGGTCTCGTAATACAGAGGTTGTGGGTTCGAGCCAGGGCCAGCCGGTTTATGTCTCCTTGTTTCCTTGGGCAACAAACTTTACTCCAATTGCTCCGTGGTTCGGAAGTCGCCTTAAGCCGTTGGTCCCTTCTCGAAGGGCTGCATACAGTGTATACATGGTGAGTCTTATAAAGGTTACTATTCTGAGAACGGATCCCTTAAATATGAATCGATATTCATGTGTAGCCCTGATTTTTGAACTACCAGGTGTCCCAAAAAATGGTTACATGTAGAAAATTGACCCTGTGCTTTAAACTATAGTAGTTAGAGAAACGAAACTTTGCACACATTGTATTATAAACCTCTTCTAGATACTCGTGAAATTTTAATATCACAGCGTTATTAGTTTTTGAGTTATCAACAAAGGTAGATACCTATGTCAGAAACGCATTTGTTCAAAATTCAACAAAATAATAAGCATACACGTTTTGTGATATTTTAATGTGTATTTTTTCTACATGGTCATGATCAGATTTATATTAAACAAATTTGATACAAAATTTGAATGAATAATAATAATTTAATTCTCTTCAAGTATATCTATTGTGCAAATTAGGGATACCTGCATTCCATGCATTCCAAAATAAGTTGTTTATATTGAACCTGTCAATCAAGTTGTGGCGCGAAAGTTGATGAATGCACATAAAGCACAATCAAATTTTCATGGGTATAACATTGTTTCTTTAACTGTTTAAACTGCAAACTTTTGTAAATTTTGAAGAAAAAAACCCATTAAACTTATAGGACATGTTTAAATTATAATTTCCTTAATATAGTAGCAAAAGTCCTATCGACATTAAGAAATAGCAAAATTTTGAATCGGTGGCCACTTTTGCCCAAAATCAGATTTCAACATAATTTTCAGACCTGTAATAATTAATGACGTCATAATTGCGTAACAGCTTGTCGAATTTTCATGATTTGTGTATTAATGGGAAGGAAAACAATACAACAATCTAAGTTTTGGTCTGTCAATTTCAGGTTCACATGGGGTTGAATGAGGGTTAAAATTATATCAAACGGACATGCTTCCGATTTTGTTGAATTTTAAAAAAATACGTTTCTGACATGGTATCTATTTTTGTTGATAACTCAAAAAATAATAATACTATAATATTAAAATTTTGCAAACTTCTAGCGGAGATATTTATTATAAGTCATGCTAAGTTTGAATTCTCCAACTGGTATACTTTTTGCAAACGATCATTTTCTACATGTAACCATTTTTTGGGACACCTGGTATATAAAATGTGGTTCGTGTTCCTAGGTATACCTTAAGAATTGAACTTTATCAATATATATGAATAAGCTCATTAAAATGTACATATAACCAATCAGAATATGCAAATGAGTGGATTAATATTCATAAATATCATCAACAGTTTGCAAGGGTAAAATATGTCCCCACCACTACCTATACATATCAAGTGCTAGCATATACAAAGTTAATATTTAAGGGGTTTTCTCAGAGATGTAGTTGCTTACGACGGGGGGATAATGAATTTTTCATAAATAGTAAAAAATATAAAAATGTTTGCATCCGTTTTGCCTGTGCAAATTTCAATGCACATTCAACTCATGCTTTATTTAAGCGTTTTGTTAATCACGCTCCGCATCGCTATGTAATATATACGCGGGAAATTATGTAGATGTAGATGTGCAATCAAAGTAATCAAATTTTATTGAAAAATGTCGTTTTTGTCAGTTTTCTTTTTTCATTTTAGTATTTTGAAGTGCGTAAAAAATGCTTTAACATTCATAGAAATTTAAAAAAACCAATGGAGCATTTACTATTTTAAAAGCACATAATGATCGGCTTTTTGAGCTTTCCCTATACTATGTGTGGTAAATCGGGTGATTTTTTGGGAAAATATGTACTTTTTGAAATGGCTGTATCTCAAAAATGAGCACGGTGACCTATATTTCTTATTTTAGATTCGTTATCAGCACAAATAAATCCACCACATACTACATTTTGAAGAAAATCAATGGAGAATTTGTATCTCTGGGAAAACCCCTTTAAATACTGTCAACAGTCTGCAGGGATAATACATCATTATACCCCAAATATCAAGTGTTATCAAAATTGGACCTTACTTTTTGATCAAGGTTGAATTTTTTGGAAAATTAGCCTGTCAGAACAAATATACAAATGAGCTCATAAATAAGAGAACCGAAAATATGGTAAAAAGTTAGCAGTGCTAATACATGTTCCTATCATTACCCACATACCAAATGCCATCAAAATCATACTTTCCTTTCCAATCAAGTTTTACCTTTTTGTTGTAAGCAAATCAAAACAATTTTGCATTTTTTCAATAATGTAAAACACATTTTTTGACAAATAGCATACTTTTAGAGAATAACCTCACATCAAAGATACACATGCAAAATGTACATGAAGGTCTTGATCAAAATTTTACAATCTTTGGAAACCTCTCTTATCTAAAATAAATAGTGCAAATCATCTTCAGATAATTAGAAATTTTGTCTAATAACACACCTTTATGGGACAAAGAGCTTAATACTATAAGGGGCAGTGGTGTAGCCAGACTTTTTGTTCGGGGGGGGGGGGTATGAAATTTCTCTGATTTTCCCCCGGCGTTTGCACTTTTCTTCCCAACTTTTCCTGGCAAAAAAAAAAAACATTTTCGTACACCCAAAATAAATTCAAGTCGATTTTAAAAACTGACAAGCAAAAAAAAGGTCTTAAGCGTTTTTTGCACATCTTTTGACACAATGTTCTGATTTTCCCCATGTTTCCTGTCTAGCACTCTTGCAGCTGCTCTCTCATTTTTCTTGTCCTTCCCGAGATTTCCCGCTCGATTTTTTGTCAGGGGCAAGGGGGGCAGTCTGCCCCCCTTGCCCCATGCTGGCTATGCCTTTAATAAGGGGCCGCTTCAAAACTCAATTGGCAGCTGACCATCGGTTCTGGGCAGTTGGCATTGTTCAGAACAATAATTGCGCAGCCAGAACCAGCGGTTCTGGATGATTTACCACTTTTTAGAGCAGGTTTGTATTTTACAAGTATTTTATTGACACTTCAAAAATAAGATATAAAACAGCAAACACAGATCATATGTATAGGGTATTTACCTTTCTGCTTCTTTCTGTTGACCACCAAATGCTACCACCGTCCTAATTCCAGCCAAGACTTCATCTGCAATCCCGCCAGCTTTACTGTACGCGTCTAATTCACTTTGAGTAAGCTTACGTATCAACTGCAGTGACAAAGAAAAAAGTTTTGTTTTAAAGTATCAGTATATCAATTTAGATGGCAGTCCACATAAAATGTTAAAATTACACTTATTTCGATCATTTCCCAAACACATTTAGACAGCAATTAAACATGTTGTTTTGCAATTCCATACCTTGATATATTCCTCCTATTAATCCTGTTTCCTCCATAGATATAGTAGAGAAAGATTTCAGACTCGGTGCCATCTTTATTCTAGCATGGGGATCAAATAGACCACTTTCATATGTCCCATAATGCATCTTAATTGAGAGTACCGCAAATCCAGGATTTTCTGCGCAATTGACCTTATCATACAGCTCAGTGTACAGGTGTCGTCATGCACACAACTTAGGAATATGGTCGTTCGCGCACTTTACGGTACTTTCAAGATGCATTATGGGACAAAAGAAAGTGGTCTATTATGGGTCATTTTAAATTTTCGTTCCTGCATCACATCTTGTAGTTAGGCACAAATATTACAAACACAGACTTTCCTTCGCATTCCGTTTGGCATACTGTTTGCAGTATACCCTATTCACTCGTCTAATTCAACTATTTTCCATCTGACAATCTCCTTAAATTAACAAAATCCCCATTTCTAAAAGTTTGGTAAATAGTTATACTACATGACCGACACTTCATTTCAATTATTTTAACAATTTTTGGCACGCTAGTATGAAAGTGCTCAACTGTAACGTGATCTAAATTCCGAAAATGAGTAGTTGAATTGGACAAGTGGATACGGTATATTAAAACATTGTAAGATTTGCTTCAAAAATAAATTTTTGTTAAAACAAAACTGAAGAATTATGGCTAACTTGGGGTATCAATTTGCATATTTTTCTTTGAGATTGTTTTGTCATAAAGCAAATGAACCCACCAAAAATATACCAGACCAGGGGTTCTCAATTAAGTTTGTTGGCGGGCCAATAAGGACACATGCAAGTTCTAAAATACATCAGGGCCAAATTAAGACCTTTTTACAATGTTTTTCCTATATACTTCTGTATTCTGCAGGCGATCCTATACTAATACATGTTGAACTAAATTTAGGATCCCGAATATAATTCAACAAATTGCAATAAGTATGCAACTTTAAGTCATATTGTTTGGAGGGTACCAATATCTACCAAAGACAAAACCAATCATTCAAAATAAGTCATGGATGATAAGGAAAACCATGTTGTTAGCACCTTGCTTTAATACGAAGTCAAGAGCAATAAAAGTAGAAAATTCTTTGAAAGTTTAAAGAATTGAACCATATGACAAATAATGATGAGGTTTGGACTAAAATGTACCAATTAAAATGTACAATAAAGCTACAATAAAAAAATCAATATTGAAAATTGCTAACATGTGATTTCTTTTCCCTTAGGCCCGGTCCAGACTCCACTATCGTATAGAATATTTTGCTTAGAATATTCTATGCTGATGACAAAACGACGTAGGTCATCGAATAAAACAGTTTTATTTGATGACCTATGTCATTTTGTCATCAGCATAGAATATTCTAAGCAAAATATTCTATACGATAGTGGAGTCTGGACTGGGCCTTAATCGTGTCAAATGTATCTCTCAGTGACAAAAGGATGCAGTTGTAACCATAATGATAGCAATAAATCAATAATACTTTGCATCATGTCCTGCTCTGCT
>JXSR01S017147.1:4912-23462 GCA_000969725.1 Ophiothrix spiculata
TAAGCTTTAAAATGACACCTTACTTGTTGAAATTGATTAACTCAATCAAATTTTACAAAAGAAAATCTGCTGGAAATTCTTATTATTTTCTTTATTTCTTTGCAGCCTATTTTCACCAGTTTCTCGAAAAGTTTTCTGTCGCAAAGTCCCCCTTTTCGGGGTGAGTCATCACATACTAGAATGAGACAAAAGAATGTACATATTAAAAACAATCTATTCTAGCTCAAACGGGGTAGATCTCGGAGTCGTAGATCTCAACCGTTTTTGACAGGCAAAACAGTGAGTATTAAAATATCATTCAAAATCAACATCACATATCTATACAATATTATACGCAAATTATACGAATGCTTATATTAGAATGAGACAAAAGAATGTACATATTAAAAACAATCAATACTAGCTCAAACGGGGTAGACCTCGGAGTCGTAGATCTCAACCGTTTTTGGCAGGCAAAACAGTGAGTATTAAAATATCATTCAAAATCAACATCACATATCTGTACAAAATTATTTTGCATTTCAATAAGTAGTATCAAGTCTACAATCTACCAAAACTTTAACATAATCAAATTCTCGTGATACCATTCTAAGCTTGTTTATGGAAGTGAAATCACTAATCAATGCAAAATTTAGTGAGTCTATTCATCATGAACACCATCAAGTGTGATATTCTTAGCATGTGAAAGTAGACAAAAACTTACATTGACGCTCTTCCGTCTCTTTCTTGAAAAAGGACAGTAGCCTTAAACTGAACAAAAACAAACACCAATAAAAACACCTTTGTTTCTTTCGATAAAAGCTGGTAATAAACAAGAGTTCTGTCATAGATTAATTTTCATATATTTATATTGAGAGTGGGGTTGTATTTCTTCTCGTGTTTTCAATCATACCTTTACAGATACGAGGGTAAACAAAGTTAACCCTATTTACATGCAATATATCCTATTACAACGGAAACGCCGATCGCGACGTCTGATATATGATACCTATATACCTTGTTGATGTGAGAAGGACATTCTACAAATCTATTATAAAATGCAAAATCTTTGAATATTTAAAAAAAAAAAAAAAATCTTACAATGTACTTAAGATATCGAGGAGATAAATTGTGTTTACTATTTTAAACATAAAAGTATTTATCTACTGTACATGCTAATAGAAAATTATGATTTATATCATAGGTTTAATAGCTGAATAACATATCAATTTAGAATCAAATAGAATAATATCAAGTAGCCGTGATTTGCAGGAAATCATTCATTAGTTACATGGTGATAAAGAATACTACGCCGATTTATGAAGTTACTCATGGCCAAATGTGATGATTTAATTACAGTTCTTAAAAGAAAAAGAGATTGCTTACGTATATTTATCGCAAGCCGTTTTGCACGCTTATGAAAAATACAACATAAAAATCAAAATATTCTATGTGTATTTCAATGATTTTAAACTTTTAAAGATCTTGCATTGTATTATACATGTAGAACAGGGACATCAACAAACTATATAAATATCAGATGTCAGATAGCGAGACTGACGTTTCCCTCGTAATATGATATCATATCAAACGGGGTTTCCCCTTGTTCATCCTGTCGTCTGTAGAAAACTCGAGGAGGAGTACAACCTCACCGTCAACACAAAATCTAGGAAAGTGAATCAGAACTCTTTTTTTTTATTGAAAACATTCATCAGAATTAAATGTATGTATTAATAGAAATACGGTAGCATCAGTTCTGATCTCGTATGCTAGTGTCTAGCGTTATAGCTTTATATCATTGTACCTATGTTCAGTTCGTCTATCCCAAAATGAAATCTGCAAGATTATATTTTAAAATGTCAACTTGCTTTTGGTTATTGGATGTTCGATTGCAAAGTTACATTGAAATTGGTAAAAGGCATCGGTCTGATTCAGAAAACTATCGTTCTGAGAAAATCAAGTTTAAAGTTTCTGTACTGGTAAAACTTCAATAGGGAAAGGATTTTTATATCGATTTTTAAAACATTTGTCTTATGTTTTGGATGTTGAAACCTGATTAATATGATAGAATACAATTCAAAGGTTACATTTCTAATGAAATTAGAAATTCGATCTTGGACGTGATTTTTGATTATGCTCAGCTTCAATGGCCCGTATCTCGTAATTTACTATGCCGGTGTAATGAGACTGAGAGTCTCCCATAACCAGGAGTCCAGGTCTAATTGAACTACACGGAATAAGTCGCAATCAATGATTTATTAATCGCACATGTACAAGTACGTTCTACACCATTGAATAGCACCTAGGACGCTCTGTCACACGGACGCTGTATTTCATTACACCGGTATTAAGGGTACGAGGAATCCACATGCCCAGGAAAATGTGAATCCTAACTATTTTTCAATCATGAAAAGATAAATAGTTTCCTTTGCTGGGACTCGAACTATGGATTATGTCGGGGGTTAGTCATGCATTACGAAGCGAGAGATCTACCGCTGAGCTATCAAGGCAGCGTTGAGATGGTGAACTAAAATCTAAAACATAAACATTAGAATGCCGTATTTTTCTTTTGTTTACATAAAAATTGCAATTTTTGCCTCATTGGAATGCTCAATTTGTAAGTAAATTATGCGAATGCGTATATCAGACAAAATGTAGATAATGTAGATACTAAAATCAGGCTTTTCATAGCTCAAACAGGGCGAACTCAGAGTCATAATTCACGCCCGATTTTTCGGGCAAAACAACGCGGGTTTGTTACATTATCATGAATGGTTTAATGGTTATAACGTTGTATCTGGATCTTCATAATTTTCATAATCATGATTTTTGTATTAAAATTGCTAAAAATCTGTTGTTTTTTGCTTAAATAGGGTAACTTTGGCGGCCATTTTGAATCACGCCATCTAGACGAAAATGTGTAAAATTGAATAATTCATCAGCAGACACCTTTATGACCTTAATAATGATGAATTAAAAAGAAATTAAATTACAAATCTCCATAGACCTTCCCATGTTGTGAATAATGCCTATTTTGAATGATGGCAATATGCCAATTGGCGGCCATTTTGAATCTGGTAGCCATCTTGGATTTTCAAAATAAGTGAAATATGATGAATTAAGTCATTTGTGATTCATGTTTGTTATTTCTAACTCAAACCATGTATGGTAATGCTGTCGAAATGATGAAATGTTGATTTTTGTATTTTCAATAGGTGAAAATGGCGGCCATTTTGAATTTTCAAGATGGCCGCCATATTTGAAAAATGCAAAAATGGCTCCCATCCTAGAATGATTCAGTATAAAATTCTCTACCTTCATGCCAATTTTCATGCTTTTATACAAAACCGCACAATTTTGTCAAAAATATCCTCAGGTAGAACTGTATTATCCATTTTAAACAATGGAATTGCCTGAATTATATTTAAAAGGAAACTCTCTTAATAACAAATACTGTAAGTACGCTTAATAAACACAACATTTTCATTAAATACATTCAAATGTAGGGTATACTGAGTCCTGATTTATGTGTTACGACATATTTGTTATTTCTTGTATCTAATTGATCGATTTAGAAGGTTTTGTTGTCATTCACTAATGTTATATTTTGCCATAAAAACGGAAACTTTTTAACCATTGAAGAGTATATGTGACCGTCCAGCCCGTATGAGCAGTAAATGCCAGAAACTTTACAGGTGAAAATACATGTCAAGGTCATAATTTGCTGAAATTGATTTTTTGACAGATTCACAATCCTAGTGCTTACTACAAAATACCAGCAAAGTTTCATTTCAAGAAAATGATAGGACATGTGAAATAAATTGGCATATTCTTAAGACGATCAACAGAAAATATTATAGGGCTTACTAATCTTTGAACGCGGTTATCTCAGTTATACGTTTTACTCCCTGACACACAGGGTTACAGCCCGATCATTTATTCAGTGGCGGCCATGTTGGAATTTGGTCTTAAATGCATAATTTGACACAAAGGCAAATTTTTGTTTCAATTTCCATAGATTATGTGTCAGTTACATGTCTATGCTTCGTTTAAGACAGAAAAGTCCATTGGCTTCGATTCTAAAAATTCTGTTTTACCCATTTAAAGAAAATAATGAATTTCATAGGCGCCATATTGGATTTTTAACCGATTTGACACCATTTTCCACAATATCTCGAATTTTCAGACAAAAGGCAAATTTTTATTTCAATTTTCACAATTTGTAAGTGTTACCTGTGCTATAATCATTCATAAACAAGTTTATTTTCGGTTGGCTTCAGCATATTTATACAAATTTTTCAAATGATCAAGAAGTCTATGTACGCCAACACCTGTGGACAACCTTTGGCGGACCATTACTTGACTTCTGGAAATCATGTGAAGTTCATCAAGGTGTCATTTTAATCCTTAAAGAATGGTCTTTGCAAATAATTAAAAAAGTGAAAATGACAAGAACTGCCATTTACTGCTGTTTTGGGGTGGACGGTCACATAAAAAGAAAATACATGAGTGTTGATGATTATCTGTTTGTTACCGAATCACATTTAAAGGTATAACATTGTATTGTGGAGGATTATGTAAACAGAGACTTTTTTATTAGGGATCTAGTTTGGAAAATAAGGTCATCGCGAGGGATATAAATATACATCAATTGTTTTAGGTTTTTATTGACTTTTTTATTCTACCTGTTATAGTTCTCCGGGTGAGTGAAACAGAGTCGCATGTACATTTTGGAAAATTAATGTTATGTTGAATGTTGTCTTGGTAACAAACCAATTCCAGCTAAGTGTTCATTATTTTATAAAAGGTTACGTAAATATTTCACAGGTGCCAGAATTCAAAATATGAAAAACTATCAACATCAAACAAGAATGATGAAATATTGACATCGGGACCTAGTAATGAAAAGGTGAGAATATCATACCTTTCATTTGACTTTACTTATACACTCTAAAAAAAGTTGGGTTAAAAAGGGAACATGGTTGGCAGGTTGGGTTAAAGTTTGCACAATATTGGTTTATTTTGTACACAATCTTGGGTAAATGGTGCACGTTTTACCCAACATTGTGTCAAATTTTACCCAACCTGCCAACCATGTTCCCTTTTTAACCCAACTTTTTTTGAGTGTATACGAGTCTAAAATATGTTATTCACATGTAAAGCATACTTCACATTGCCATACATGTGCCGTTTGAAAAATATCTTTTAAACATGATGAATCCGGGTATTTATTTTTTGTATTTGTTTGTTTATTAGGTTTTGCATAAGTTTCTATCCTTCAAGAAGACTCTGCATTCAATATTTTGTTTCACCATGTACTCCTCTGTAATTCAGTACATGCATGTTAATAATGAATGCAATGAAGGGTTTTAATTATGAATGCAATAATTATAGGGCTTTCAAAGAATCTTTTATAATGAGCATATTTTGCTTATCTCCTGGGCCGAGGGGATAACTGGGTATTCTGACCGGGTAACCAGCCGCGTTACAATAAGGTGAGACATGGACAGGTCTTGAGACTTGCAAGATAGGATATTAAAATCCATCTGGCACTCTGCAAGTCTCACATAGGGTATCAAACTAAGAAAGGATGGACAATGGTGTCATAAATTACCAATAAAAATGCTTCAAATACCTAGAAACACATTTAAGTCTTCAAATGGTGTGTAGTTACATTTTACCTTTGATTTCTTGTAATATATATTTCATCACATTTGTTTATAGTCTTCATTGGAACAGGTATGGTCTCGGATAGGGTATTCATTCGAACCGATAAGGAACTTATTGTATCATTTCACCCATTTTTGCCAATTTTTGGTCACCTTCGGCCACAAATATCAGTTACCCCCCCCCCCCCCCCCCGAGGGAGGGCGGGCTTATCTGCAACATTTTACGATGGCACTAGTAAAAAATCGCACGATATGCATATTCAAATTGCTATTTGACGTCTTTTACGATATCCATTTAAGCAAATGATATGTTCAATCCGGTTAATTAACCCAACATCAATATGTTGTCCAGGAATTTAATTCAGCAGAAAATTCCTTTTAGTTTACTTAATTTGTCTTGCGTGATGATCATTTCAACTTTTGATATTTTGATGTAATGATGGTAATGATGAGCTTTTTCGTTTATTTTAAAAATTGTATATGAATATAACTCACCCATATGAGAAATTATTAAGAGGCGGAGAACAAACTGATTGACTTTTCAAAAGTTTATATTTTGTTCAATTTTCTAAAGTAATACGCACAAGCTTGTGTGACCCAAAGTGATAAGACTATGTATTTTGACTTCGCGCTTTCCCTACCTGTGTATGTTACTTTTATTTAAACGAATAACTAAGTTTTGTAGAAACAAATTGTTCTCCCGATGCATAAATTTGCTAATCTTTTACAATCCATTTACAAGTGCATAAAGGAGTATAATCATACTTTTGAGTTTTTCCGCTAAAGTTCAGAGTCTTTTATTTTTTATCATCATTTGTTATATATACCATAAAAGGAAAAAAGATTATTTTAAAAATAAGGTTTTTGATAATTTTTTTCTCCGATTTTTTTAAAGGTAACATTATTTAAATTCCTATAGAACATGGAATAGCAACTCTCATTTTAATTTGTTATTCCATCTCATCGTTAAATGTTTAGGCATATCTGCGATCTTAGTGCAATGAAGGACTTATAATGGTAAAGATTAATCATTTAAGACCTGGTGTGGTTCTTTAAAGATAAATCAATTAACCCAGAATGAAAACATAGCCATCTTTTATAAAATGTTCTGTGTCCTTGACTCATCCTGAATAAATATTGTCATTATACCAGTAATTGAAATTTGAATTGTGTCTTCAATGGAATGTTGTTATCTAATTATCTTTTAATGAACACAAACATTTTTCCTAATACAAAAAGGCAATTGATGTGCTTCAAATGAAATTAATTTTGTCATTCAAACATAAGTAAAGAAAGTTATTATACATGTACCCTTTTAGTAATTTATCAATTTCATCTCTTCATGTCAATGATTTAAGTATATCCAATTATCCTTAAAATACACACACTAATCATAAGTATTGCAACATCGTCGACTGTGGTTTTGGCGCAAAATTTAAATAGCGTTTTTCAAAACGTTGGTTTAAAAAAACTGTTACGCTAGTTATAATGATATCTTTATAAAGTTGTTTTCATGTTCCTTTTCTTTAATTATTTTGATGAATTGACACTTATTTCAATAACTCGGGGGCTAGCCATGCAATTTAATGATAGCGACTGCTCACTTCTACAATGCCACTCAGTATAAGCAATTCTTTGAAAGTTGATATTTGTCAAGGATCAGATGTTAAATTAATCAACTCATGTGTCTTGAATTGTTTTTCATTCAAGAGGTTAATGTTATCTCACGTGTCTTACTTCAGATTTGCGTAATGCGCATATGCGTTTAGATTGATACTGCTAACGCCTTTTTCGAAGATCCTGTCATAAAAATTTAAAAAACCTGCGTGCAGTCGAGTGTGACGTCATTTTTAAGAACGATAAGTGGTAATTTACAAACTGTTGACATGTTCCTAAGATATTTTAACATTCGTTTGCTGAGAATGACGATAAATTGGATGTTATCGATATTCCCGTCAATTGACGCACGTTTTTCGAATCAATACATACCAATGAAATTCAAACCATGAGTTATACACCAATTTTTGTCATCAAAGAAAGGTTACATAGGTCGTAGCTGTCATATTTAAAACTCAAAACACTTATTCTTTAATTATCAAAACTCAATTAGACCCACACTCCTTAATGAAAACAATATGGCGTCAATTCAGGGCCGCTGTCACATTCATCTGCAAATTCGCCTTCCCAGCTCTTCGCTGCCCGTGTACAAGCGTTGTCAATTGTTTCCCTTTCGTTACTCTACACATATGAGTCTACAATCCTGAAATATTCCTTCGAGAATAATTATACGCAGGTATTTTCACTTTCTAGGCAGTACTGAGCGACCAAAAAGACCAATGGGTAAAATGGCAAAAGCCTATTTTTGCAATTATGATTGATGATTTTTCATATGTTCAGTCTTTCATGGACGACTGATTGTAAGCGAGTTATATGCATTCCAAGAATCCCCCGACGTCTAGCAATTCCAGAAATCATTTGGCAGCAAAAAATAAAATCGCACAGCCATATAACAAAAACGGATTCCTTCGGTTCTCAGGGCTACAATGTGCTGGAGATCTTCATTCAGTATCTCTCATAACGTAGCCATTTTGAAAGCAACAAAAAATTTCAATCGACTACAACAAGATAAGGGGACTGTTTTAATGCATTGAACAATACACATAGGTAATATTGCTCAGCTAAATAAGGAATCAAATATTGACTATGGACGAGTTATACTCGCAAACACCTGGATTTACGCTATGTTGCAATACTTCTGTTAACGGAGTGTAGGTAGTGTGAAAACATAGTCGGCCTCCAAACAAATTTTTTGCTACCAAACATTTGGTCGTGACGTCAAAATGACGAGTGACTTCAAATAAAATAACTTCAATACCGAGTTGAGACCAAATACAATTTAGCGCTAGATTGCACATGTATTGAATTGCCATAAACATTGCACCAAATGTTTGTTACCGGTTCATACTTTACATTTGATGGCCAATGCTTGGTGACATCACGACCAAATGTTTGGTAACGAAAATTTTGTTTGGAGGCCGACTATGTTTTCAGCCATAGTCAACAAAGCATATTTTCATTTTGAAGGAGAGAGCTTGACAATAAAGATAGATGTCAATTTAATTGATATGTACTCGAGAGGCTGTTCTACCATAATAATTAAAACAAAATGTTTAAATATTTAGAGAGTTAAGTCGAATTTTGGTTCATAATAGGGAAAAATTAGATTTGACGCTTAGTCTCCCGTTAGTATTTTTAGTTCTGCATTTTATTTACAATTTTCTACATTTGTTTACAACAAGACCATCTATTAGAAAGTTTAGAATTATTTTCAATTAATTTACAAATCCATAAAATATGAAATCATCTGATTGTTTGAGTGTTTCATTTAAAGGTCACACCCTTTTTGTAAACAAAGATTGTTGTCATTATAAACAAAAATATCAGTTGTATCCTATAAGTAAGCATATTCTTGTGGAAATTGTAAAAGATTACTCGCCAAATTAATTCACAATGAATTGTGATTACTTTCGCATCGTTGGAAATGAATAGTTTTTGCACTTATTGTCGAACTTATAATATCCTTATTTTTATTATAGCAAGAGATATGGATATATTTTTAACCTGCGAGAATGCATCACCTTGTTTGCAAGACAATATAAACATGATGTACTTAAAGTCTAACAATAGCTTGCAAAGCAACATTTAACAGATAAGATCGTAGTAACAAAGTTAAAATGAAACCTACAATCAGGGAAAAAGTCGTTGGAACACTTGAGTCTTTTCAGGTGCATTCATCCGTTTAAAATACTGGAAATTACAGTAAGAGATGGATAAAGTTGAAGGCAATAAATAACTCTTCTCTTCTGACCATCCCCTTAGGGGCGGCTTCAAAACTCAACCGGCGGTTGTCTGCCGGTTCTGGGCGGTTTTTGGCGGTTCTGGGCGGTTGGCTATTGTTTATTCCGGTTGAACCGCCCAGAACCGGCAGGCAACTGCCGGTTGAGTTTTGAAGCCGCCCCTTACTCACCCCTGTTTCAATGTTGGATGTAAAGATGATCCTTGTGTTCGAATCACATTGAGTAGGGGACGGGGAAAGCGTGCGAAATCAATGACATGCACAGGTTCCCTGATTGTAGACTGCAACCTTGAATTTTGTCAAACAGATAATCATCCAATAATTTCCATTGCAAACACTATTGATAATAATCTTGTGTATTACATTTCTGCAGGGACGAATTGTACTGACATTGCTTTTGACAACGTGTTTAGGAAAATGCTTATCTTGAATATCTTTAGGGAGGCTACAAATCAAGGGATTTGCGTCACAGGGCTGAATCTGCAGATCACCGATCCTGAGAACAAATGATTCAAAGCCTGGTGTTATTTCCTATTGAATAATCGAATATTATGCATTAGATTGATTCATCTAAGTACCATAAGGTCTTGAAATCTGTAGTTTTCTGAATTATTAATATTAACAGATACAGCCTCATGGCACTCAGCCCTTGAAATGAGTTTGATGATAGTTAAACATTCATTTTTTTTTTACAAATGCACTAAATTAACATGATTATAAGGCGAGTCGTCACCAGGCTTCCACACGAGAGTGAGAACTTCTAACTGACTAAATTTAGGGACATATAGATAATTATACTGTCTCGGTAAAATATTTTACATGTATATATTCAACGCTAATTCAAATTCAAATACATGTGTATAGAATATAAGAATAATCGAACTACTCTGTAATTCATACTATGACATTCCTTGTGTGAATACAACACATATTTATGTCATAATAAAACGTAAAATTTAGGTTTTTGTTTTTTACACGTGAAGTTCTCCGAGGCAAAATCATCTAAATAAGATGCAAACATATATAATCGTAGATGATGTAGAATGCAAACATTTTATTTACATAATTTACATTTTCAATAAATTCAAGAAGCCTCTCGTAAGCACAATATAAGCAAGTGTAATACTGTTTCATCAACTATTTATTATACATTGATTTTACGAATTGTAGGAATTTGTGATGAGATTGCACATGAAAATACAAGTCGATCAGGTAGCAATATGTTCGGTTGGACACTTAATAGGCAAGGGGCAGCCTAGCATTTGTACACACACTAGGGGTATAGGGGCAACCTACTTATGTGCAAATAACTGTTGGCAAGGGACAGCCTTCAGGAAGACTCTTTTAAGAGCCACAAATATCTCATAAGTACACCGCATTAAGAGGTTTATGAATCTGTTGGCAAGGGGCAGCCTTCAGACATGCTCTTTCAAGAGCCACCACAATCCCAAAGAGGTGATCTGCTTTTAACACTGTTGGCAAGGGACAGCCTTCAGTGAATGGCTCATGCGAGTCATCAGTGGGAAGTGAAGGCCCACATGTCTTTATAAAAATATTTATCCTGAGGAAGTCAGAGCTACTCCTGACGAAAGCTTAACAGTTCAAAACTTGTCCGACGGCGAACCCTTTAAAATCTACAAAGTACAATACAAGCTGTTTTATTTTAGAAAGCTTGAACTTTGTTAACGTAATATATAATAGCTAGTTTCTGCATGTGAGAGAGTTTGTTATATGCAGGGTGTCCAAATAAACATTGTGCAAGGAAACGGCGCTGATTTTCTCAGACGTTAGGCACACCAGCGACCTCAAAGTTATATATATTAAAGCCCACACATGATGATTTAGTTCATATACTACAAATATACTAAGCTCCCTCACTCTGTGGGGTTGAGCACTTTACCATTTGTATGGTTTCAACTGAACTTTTTGTTATATTAAAGCCCATAGTTTTTTTCATCATCGTTGAAAATCTCAAGAAAATCCATCAATGCAAACCAGAGATATCATAGATTTTGTCTGCTTGTATCATTTTCCTTCTGCACAATGGGATTCCTGTGGTTCAGCATGTTCACAAAGGGTCTTTACAACATTAACGGTTGAATAGTTTAGAGTGACAAAGTCACTGCATGACGTTCAATTTTCGCCAATATTCTTTAAAAGGTAATCATATGAAGCCACTTTGGAAATGTTCCTTTTGACTTTTTCTATTTTTATCTATATTATATATGATTTTTCTATTCGAAAAAGTACACAAAGGCAGTAAAAATAGGTTTATTGGCAAAATTACTCAATGTTTCCTATATATTGTTTATATGCTAAGGAAAAGCTGGTTTCTTTTTCTTCTTTTGGAAATTGGAAACTTAATCTAACAAAGTAAATGCTATTTATATTTTTATATATTTATATTTGCACCTAAAACCAAAAACTAAAAAAAAGAAAAGAAGAAGAACTGTAGTTGTATTAGTTCTTATTTCAGGTCAAAAGCAGTGAGTCCATCACAAGGTTAGTATTAATGACAATTGTTCAGAAAAGGGAAAACCTCTTCGAAATCTATTAATCAAAAATCTTTGAATAGACCTGGCTGCTCGCAGTGCTTCTAAATATTCTAACATCACCAAAATAATGTTGTTTCTTAATATCAAACAATAAAAACATAAATCAATCACATGATATTTGTGTCATTAGTGTTTTAATAGTTGCGTTGTTTTATATTTTGGTTCTATTCTGGTAGTTCTTAAAAGTCATGTTAGTGGTCGTTTTACACTTTATTTTTTTCTGCACATCCGTCAATCTGTCTCCATTGGCTATTTATTATCTTTGACTCTAACAGCATGAGAAATATTTACAGTAAATTTCTCAAGCATTGATTTCGCATAGACCCTTTTTCATGCCCTCTGATTACAGGCTTAACCACAGGATTCTCATTGTGCAGGAGGAAAATGATACAAGCTGACAAAATTATCGATATCTCTGGTTTGCCTTAATCAATTTTCTTTATATTTTCAGCGATGATGAACAAAACTATGGGCTTTAGAATATATAATTTTGACTTCCCTGGAGTGCCTAACTTCAGAGAAAATCAGCGCCGTTTCCATGCACAATGTTTATTGGGACACCCTGTACAATTCAGCATTAGAACATTTTGGTTACTATTTTTTACACGTGAAGTTCTCCGAGGCAAAAATCATCTAAATAAGATACAAACATATATAATTGTAGATGATTTAGTCAGATTACATATATTTGTGTTGAGATTGCACGTGAAAATACAAGCTGTTTTATTTTAGAAAGCTTAAACTTTGTTAACATAATATATAATAGCTAGTTTCGGCATGTGAGAGAGTTTGTTCTATACAATTCAGCATTGAAAATACATTATAGGATTTGTGTTGACCTCAGAAGAGACAATATGGTCCTGTAATTATCAAACAATGATCATTGAAAAAAATAAAACAAAGAAAACTAGACTATACTTACTCCTTAAATATCCAAAATATGAACGTTTCAAGATAGGTACACGATAACACAAAGACTTACAATATTATGTATATGTGAAGCTTTGCCTTAAATTAGTAAAGTTAGTTTCAACCTGAAGTCACAACTTTGCCAAAATGCCATACTAACTGTGAATAAAACAGTTTAAGTGGTTTAACCCAGAGGAAGGATATACGAGAAGATGAATAAATCAGCGAATCTAAGTGCAATTCGACATTTCTCAACCACAACAGTCGTCGTTGCTTCTTTAAGAGTTCAAGGCCCTCTAATCTTCTTAAGAAAGAGTGTTGTCATTATAAGCAATATTGTTTTCTAAATAAACATGTTCTTGTGAAAAGTGAAATATGTTCCTCGCCACATTGATTCCTAATAAAATGTGAGGAGGTATGTTATTTCGCATCGCTGGTTATTATACTCACTGTCGACCTTACTTAAACTCTAAATATAGCTTGTTAGGGTAAAATTATCCCCAAAGATTGTTATAAAAGGGGAAAATTCAATGGCTCGACAGTAACCTTGAATATCGCCAAGCAGATCATTTCATTGTTTTCTCGAAACGTTTTGTTGTCTTTTTCAATGTGGATGATTATAAGCAGGAATATCTTCAATACCCTTCTACAGAGACTAGTTGCAATGACACTGCTGTTAACAACATGTTTAAGAAAATGTTGACAAGCACTTTCTGCTCAAGAAAGGAAAAAATACCTAAAGGTAAGCTTCAAAGAATAGCAAAAATAGACGTATATTTATGTGTTTACCAAGCTTTTACTAGACTTTCTAGTGAATGCACTCTTATCAGTAAATTTATTACATGCTCATTATTAAATAGACGTAGATTAATATTCAAATCAAAATATACAAACAATACCGTCTCTAACAAGATATCGATACCTACCAAGGTTTCAATCATAATGCAATTTAACTGACATGTAAAATCCTCAATGCTTATTTTTAACTCATCAAGGTCATGTTATTTGATCATTAAGGTTTAAGGGAAAATTTGACAATTTTTCTACTTTTAGAGTTATACAAGTAATGCATGTAAAATCAATTAAGGCTTTTCTTTGAGAAAAGTTTTTTTCATGTCTTGGCGATTGGAGACGGCAAAAAAAACCTTTTACATGCTGTAAAAGACTGGTTGCCGTGATTGTATTAAATAACTTCAACTTAAAATAACCTATCGTTGATCCATTCAAATGAGTATTATTATTAAGACATAAATAAATTTTAAGACATTATTGAAAATATATATTTACAAACACTGTTTATACGTTTTGAAAGAAACAATGCATTCTTTTGAGCACAGGGATTTGGTCATGTTACATATAGTGGTTCATCACAAACAACGATGTATTGCAGCGATTCGCTAGTCCGACCACGTTATTCAATGGAGAACATGAAACCTTAAAAAGGCTCGCTAGTCTGAATGCTAGAAATGCGGTCACTGGTTCGAATGTTTAAAACAGCCCGCAATTCCATAGAAATATGAACATATAATTGTTAAGATATTTTTGAAATTCTGACTAGCGAGCCTTTCTTAAAATTCGGACTGGCGAGCCTAAATTACAATTCAGACTAGCGAACTGTCGGACTAGCGAGCCGTCAGACTGGCAATCTGTTGGACTAGCGAACTGTCCCCGATGCATCCATGTGCCCGCGAATTTCTATCCCACGAGGGTGACTTTAGCAAAAACGAGTTGAAACATCGGAGTTGTTGATTTGGTAATGAAACATTCTATAAAATGATTGACAGTAAAAGATTTTAAAAAGATATGTATATCATAATACTCACCCTATTTCATCTGAACATCAATAGCAAAATATCCAGTGGTAAAATTAATATAATATCCACTGATAAATATCACTGATATGATTATAATCCAAAATCATCCGTTTATGCAAGAGGAAAGACTATTCACTGATCATATGTTCGTGCAAAAGGTAGAAATACTGCGCCCGCCTTCAATAATCCTGAAAGAATAAACGAATTGATACACAAGTTAAAAACAACTCTATACAGATGCAAAATCAATTCCTAACTTTATTGATACAATCTACTTCTGGTTGTCAAGTATGCTCTTTGTCTGTGGAAAAGAAAGTACACGATATTTGTAATAATAATGATAGGGATAAATAACGCTTCATATAGACATAAAACACAGATGACATTTGGAATTCCAGGCCTTTTGAGCATGTGCTTATTATGTATCCGTGGCATCGACCAATGTCGCGTAACATTTATTTTCTTTCATCTATAAAAGATTAAGTAGGTCTCAATGTTTGCTTACAGATTCTGTTTGAACTTATTTCATTATCTTTATCATGTATAAATGAGACGTCTGTAACATCAATCACCGAAGGTGGATCTACATGGCTGATTTCTTTGCAATCCATATTCATATGGGCTTTTTAGTTACACAGCAACCATCTTCCTACACAACTTGTTCAGGAACTTTGAAGGACTGGATATTAAGATTATCAATATACGTCTTTCAGAAACTAGCCTTGTGTTATTGAATTACATCTACTTCCATGACTTGCCCTTCAGAAAAACACACACAATGATTGTTCTTCTAAGACCGAGGCTCTGCAGCACATACGTAACAGGCCCCTATTAATTGTTAGTAATGCCTATAGTGCAAACGCTGTGCAAAAAAAAAACTGAGATAAAATACCTCCTACTGGTTCATTAGGCTTGAGTACCTTAGTTTCTAAGAGCTTCCCCGGGAGGAATATAGTTGTGTAGATCGAGTATTGTGTACTTTTTGTACAAAATTATATTAAAAGAATATAGAAAGAGACAAACAAAAACAATGGTCAAATATTTCAATTTAGATATTAAACTCTGATCAATCTGTATTTTGTTAAACGTTTTCTGTATAAATGCATACTTTGTACTCTCTTGTCACGTCCGGAAATTGATGTATACAAATTACATAAAAATAGAAATTAGAGCATACGTAACAAATTAGTCGTTTGTTCTTCACTATATGTATATATTTGATGAACCAAATACCATCAATTAACACAGTTATGCATATCATGAATATATTCCTAGGGTATTGGTTACACACCGGCGAACTGGGGATATACGAAATACGAATGTGATTACACCCCTATCACTGGGGATATCCCAATACTGAGAATTAAACCAAAATATTGAGACATGGAAATATGCAAAAATAATTAAATGATAATGTATTGATGCACATTTAGAAGTTTTTGTTTTTGTTTATATTCTTCCTTTGGTAGTTTTAAAACTATACTAAAACCGAAAAACACCTGTAAAACAAGGTGAACATTTCGACAAGCCTTTGTTTACATATGTCACAAGATAAAAATAGATCGTCACACGTGACGGTAATCAGCCAATCGGAGCGTCGCATCACATCTTTGCCATGCGAGCAAAATGGTCGGCTGACTTCGACGGGGTTGAAAAAAAATTAAATTATTCAAGAGAAGTTGTAAAATTCCAGGAAACCTGTATAATTGAAATGCATGTTAGACCTCTTATCATCATCTTCTTATTGCTCAGTACAGATTTGCATTTCTGTATTGTATTGTATTGTATTGTATTGTATTGATTACCAAACATAACAACCGCACTGGTTCAGCAGCACGTAATTACACGATACAATCAAATGCAATCATAGAGATATTGAGTCCTTCACTTAAATTTTACATGTCAGTAAAGTTAAATAACTCTATTTGTAGAGACGAGGAGATTTTTAAGACAAGAAATGTAAAAGTGGGACGTGGTGACAGGTGATAAATAACGGGTACAAATCAAAGGATGATATTCGAATAAAGGCATGCAATATGCTTTCATCAAATAATAATCAGTTAGAAGCAGAACAGTATTATGTCTTTCTAAGATTGATCCTTATTTGAGTTGCGTACATATAACGCAGCAGATAAAATTCAAAATCCCTATAGAAATCGAAAAAGTGAAGATTTCGGTACATATAGGATCTTTAGTATTTTTATTATTCTATGGTATCTGAAGTTATCTGACATGAAGTGTAGGAAAATGTAGATGAATATTAATGAAGATACAGCCTTATTAACATAAAATTTGCATAACATTTGGTTCTTTGCCATTTGACATTAGTTTGACCACAATTCGCTTACCTTTTACATTCTTGGCATTTTTCAACCTGCAATATTTAGAGAAGACATCAGGGTATACAATAAGACCAGTTTTCCTGGCACAATAAAGGTCAATATGCATAAATTAGCATAAATTATGCACATTTTTCAAGAATTTCGACAATTGGCCAACTTTCATTTCCTTTGTCATTGTAATTTGTGCGTTAAATGATATACTGATGGTTGAAACGTATTTCTTACTATATTTTATACCTTTGGTACAAAAATGAAGGAAATATCTAATAAAATGTTGATATTACACGCAAAAATGTAAAGTGAACCAATATCGCAATTTCACCATGTCTAAATTTAGTATTAAAACAGGTGGCGCATATGCTACTCAGTAAGTATCATCTCTTATTGAATTTCGTGATCATCGGTGATTTGATCGATTAATGTTCATTGTTACCCCGTATTTATGTTGTCCTTTTCATACTACGGAGACTTGCATGGGACTAATGTTAATAGTTTACGACTCAAAATGTATTGAAGAATAGAAATTTGTTATGAATTTGTAAACAAGATGATTTATTTCTTTGGGGGTAGATAATATTTTTCTAGAGAGAAATATATAAAAAATATGGTATCTGTTAAGTTTTGACAGCGATATGAAAAATGTTTAATGTTATAAACATTAAGAGGTTATCAAGGGAACTATAAGTGATGATTGCCTTTTAAACCCGTCTTTGCCCTATGTTATAAACTCATCTATAATAACGCTGCTTTGTTTTGTCTGTTTCTGGTTATAGGCACTGGAAATGAAAAGCAAAAAATAAATCTGCTATTATAGCCTTACCATTTTTTGATTTCTATAAACTTTCTATCTGCAAAATGTCAATCATCATGATCACCAGTAGCTTAAAATTGAGATATAAGGATAAACCTATCATACGAATCCAATTCGATCATCAAACAACATTATTATAGGAATTTATCAAGATTGTTTCGAAAGAACGACTTGTCATATTCATATCTGCTTAGACCACTCGTAAGAGTCTTATGTAATTTTGAAATATGATTTTTTTTTTTATTTTGAGTGTTCTTCCATTTAAACAAACTTTCCTCTAACATGTCTGCAAAATACTAAAGTTTTAATAAATTGGTATGCGCATAGATTTTTGGACACGATTTATATGAGAACCGTGGAAATGCAGGAGCTTTGTGACAATCTCACATCCACGGCCTCTGACAAGAAAAAAAAATGTGGGTGAGCCAGTATCTGCTTTCTACTCTATAGCAGTACTAGCAGGGCGTTTATCATGTTTATAGATCAGTGTCACACCTGACTTTCCTCCTCAGTGTATTCCAGATACCTGATCATATCAGATAATACTAAATGGACTCTCTCCCTTCCAAGCTCTTCCAATAATTATAGGAGCTTATAGGGTAGTCCTACTGTGGG
>JXSR01S017147.1:44777-62058 GCA_000969725.1 Ophiothrix spiculata
AGCATTTTCAGAGATTTATATGCATTTATATTTTACATAACTTAACAAAAGGGAGCTATTGGAGTTGGGATGTTCTTATTCTGGCGTATTCAAATATCAGATGTCAGATAGCGAGACTGACGTTTCCCTCGTATTATGATATCATAGCAAACGGGGTTTCCCCTTGTTCATCCTGTCGTCTGTAGAAAACTCGAGGAGGAGTACAACCTCACCGTCAACACAAAATCTAGGAAAGTGAATCTATCATATAACTCTTTTTTTATTGAAAACATTCATCAAATCGAATTTATGTATTTGTTTGCAATGTGATATGTTAGGTTTAAACATTTAATACTTTACAACCTACACTGCAAGAAAGTTGGGCAATTTGGGGGTGATTTCGCCCAACGTCGATGAAGTATACATCCCTACCAACGTTGGGCAAATCACAAATAACACTGTTGGGCACACATCCCTGCCCTAATGTTGGGCAAAAGTATTTGAGCGGAAACGCGAGCCCATCTGTCATCTGTGGGGTAAAAGTGATACAAAATGTTGGCAAAAATGTCTGATCTACGGTGCTTTTTTAGTTTGCCCAACAGTTGGTAGGGATGTATATTTGAACATTTTTTTTGCAGTGTACATATTTTTGATGAGAACAGCCTAAAATAGTTTGAGTTTAATGTTTCTGTTGTTGATCATTTTATTTACTAGTCGCTAAGTACTGTATGTTTTCGATAACCAAAACATGATTTTTAAGTGCTTTGTTTTTGTCGAATATAAGATAGATATTTGTGTTTTCTAAATTTCTATAGGTAATTTGAATACCTGACAAATTTTGTACAATCAACAGACTTGACCAAACATACTTGGTTCAACTGATACGATATTGTACAAATAATTTATCTTCTTAATCTAAAGATAAATCAAAAACAAGGTGTGACTGTGCTGTCCTGTATTATACATTTTAAACAATGGAATTGTCTGAATTATATTGAAAAGGAAATTCTCTTTATAACGAATAAGTACGCTTAATAAACAAAACATTTTCCTTAAATACATTCAAATGTAGAGTATACTGAGTCTTGATTTATGTGTTACGACAATTTGTAATTTCTTGTATTTAATTGGTCGATTTTAGAAGTTTTTGCCGTCATTCACTAATGTTACATTTTGCCATAAAAACGGAAACATTTTAAGCTTTGGAGAGTGTATAGAGAAAATACATATGTGTTGATGATTGTCTGTTTGTTACCAAATCCCACACTCTAAAAATTATTTTACTCTTTGTTGAGTAAAAAGATCACAGCTCATTGTTGAGTAAAATCTTACTCAACATTGAGTAAAATCATACTCGGTTAAGTCAATATTACTCAATGTTGAGCACATCTTACTCAACGTTGAGCAAAGTTTACCCAACGTTGAGTAAAGTTTATCCAACGTTGAGTAAGATTTTACTCAACAAAATGAGCTGTGACCGTTGAGTAAGTTTTTACTCAACAAGAGTAAGATAATTTTAAGAGTGCATTTAAAGGGATAAAACTGTATTGTGGAGGATTATGTTAACAGAGACTGTTTTATTAGGGATCTAGTTTGGAAAATAAGGTCATCACGAGGGATATAAATATTCATCAATTGTCATTCATTTTTAGTTTTTATTTTAGGTGATAGAATTCAAAATATGAAAAACTGTCAACATCAAACAAGAATGATGAAATATTGACATAAGGAACCTAGGTATTTATTTTTTGTATTTGTTTGTTTATTAGTTTGTTTATTAGGTTTTGCATAAGTTTTTATCCTTCAAGAAGACTCTGCATTCAATATTTTGTTTCACCATGTACTCCTCTGTAATTCAGTACATGCATGTTAATTATGAATGCAATGAAGGGTTTTAATTATGAAAGCAATACAGGGCTTTCAAAGAGGCTTTTATAATGAGCATATGTTGCTTATCTCCAGGGCTGGGGGGGGGGGGGGGGTAGGGATAACTGGGTATTCTGACCGGGTACCCGCGTTACAGAAAAGATGAGACCTGGACAGGTCTTAAGACTTGCAATATAGGGTATCAAAATCCACCAGGCACTATACAAGTCTTACATAGGGTACCAAACTAAGAAAGGATGGACAATGGTGTCATAAATTACCAATAAAAGTGCTTCATATACCTAGAAACACATCTTTAAGTCTTCAAATGGTGTGTAGTTACATTTTACCTTTGATTTCTTGTAATATATATTTCCTCACATTTGTATATAGTCTGAAATAGGGTATCCATTCGAACCGATAAGGTAGATTTATTGTATCAGATAGGGTATCATTTCACCCATTTTTGCCAATTTTTGGTCACCTTCGGTCACAAATATCAGTTAACCGGGGGGGGGGGGTATCTGAAACATTTTACGATGACACTAGTCACAAAATCGCGCGATATACGTATTCAAAGTGCCATTTGACGTCTTTTAGCGATATTCATTTAAGTTAAGCGAATGATATGCTCAATCCCGTTAACTAACCAAGCATCAATATGTTGTCCCGGTATTTAATTCAGCAGAAAATTCTTTTTAGTTGATTTATTTTGTCTTACGTGGTGATCCCTTAAACGTTTTTGGTTTTTTTATATTCATTTGTCTATTGGAAATGAGAAGCCTTTTCGATTATTTTAAAAATGTTATATGATTAATTAGCCAAGAACTCCCCTATTTGAGAAATTATTAAGAGGCGGAGAACAAACTGATTTTTTTTAATGTGTATATTTTGTTCAATTTTCCAAAGTAATACGCAAAAACTTATGTGACCAACTTTTTCAGCTGAATTGAATCGTAACTGCATTTTGAAAAAAAGTCAATGAGTGATTTACATTTACCTGAACTTTTCAGGGTATACTCATATCACATGAGTACGCTTTTAAAGATAAAATAAGGCGCAATAAGTGATTTAAGAGTGTGCTTTAAGTAAATGGTGGTGTTTTTGATACTTAATGATCGCGTGTTAGTGCCATAACGACGTGGAACATTTTAGACTTTGGTCACAATACGTCGTACGAACAGTTACGAGCAACGTTTAGTCCGTTTAGATGGACCAAGGACAACGAGCAAAGCAAACAGCAAGGGCGGCACATGGTCCTTCTATTCTAGGCAGACTGTACTTTGATTACCATGCCAAATTACAATGGGGTATTGTCCATAAGTTCTCTCAACCGTATATGTTGCTGATTTCCATTTGTATTTTGGGAAAGGGTTAAAAATTATTAATTATCTTAGAATAGAATTATATTTTCAAATGTATTATACATTTTACTCTTGTATGACCCTCCATAAAATAAAAGCAATTTTAAAATCACCAGATTACCAGAAAATGATTGTTTGTGATTAGTTAAAAATGGCATTATCTAGATATCTGTCATTCTTCACTTCGATATTCCAACCCATCGTTCAATGTTTTTGTGTAGTGACAAAGAGAAGCAGCTGTTGCATACGTGATAGCAACCCATTAGTGATAAGCTGTTATAATATGTGACCCGTCATATCGAAAGGTACCTTAAGGGTCCCAAAAGGAAAATTGATTTTTTGGTCTCATCTGCAGGATTATATCTTAAGCATTAAAATGACACCTGGCTTTTGGTTATTGGATGTTCGATTGCAAAGTTACATTGAAATAGGTAAAAGGCATCGGTCTGATTCAGAAAACTATCGTTCTGAGAAAATCAAGTTTAAAGTTTCTGAACTGGTAAAACTTCAATGGGGAAAGGATTTTTATATCGATTTTTAAAACATTTGTCTTATGTTGGATGTTGAAACCTGATTAATATGACAGAATACACTTCAAAGGTAACATTTCTGATGAAATTAGAAATTCGACCTTGGACGTGATTTTTTATTATGCTCAGCTTCAATAGCCCGTATCTCGTAATTTACTATGCCGGTATTAAGGTACCTTTAGATATGACGGGACACATATTACAATAGAATGAGATATTGTAGCAAACTTTTGATGTTAGGTTAAATCAGCAGTGAAAGCTATCTGATATCCTGTGACGAATAACGAGGGAATTATTTTTTTATGACTAAAACCGAGGATTATAAAGTAAAAAAGCTGATTAGCGAAAATTGCAATGTGTTGTCACTTCTGCTTTCTTGATACTAGAATATAATTAGCAATATAGAATCAGTTATCTGTTCATATTAAGGTACTGAAAAGATTAATACCTCTGCAATTGAACTGAAATTGCAATATCTTTCTCTTTAACAATTTAATTTATCAAATTTTATGAAAATTCAAACAATTAGTTAAATGAACACTATTAGGAAAGAAGTGGTGCTAAACGGATCGCTTTGCTAACGGAAAGTGCAAAAACGCACTACTTAACAACTTCCGATTATTTACTAAAATTACAAAATTAATGTCAAATATATATGGAGCCATAAAGAGAGAATATTGACATTTCAAACTTATTTATTATGTTGATGCCGAAGCAAAAACTTTTTGTTTGACACTCATGTGAAACATACAGTTTAGTTTTTTAATTATAAACCTATTGTTTTAATTACGACTTAAAAAACGTTGCCTCATAGACCCTGACCTGCACACTTTTTGCTTTACTTTGAACACCATTGAGCAAGAAAGATAACATTTAAATATGTGTCCTATGCAGCAATTACAAACTTTCGCGATGAAGGTCATGAAATATTTCACTGACGTCAATCTTGAACGTTGCATTTTTCTAATCTATTTCATTTTATATCTTTGTCGATCAAAAGACGCCGTCACAATTCAAGATTACATCATAATTTAATAGTTCTTCTACCATACGGTATGTAAGAAACATCACCGAAGTGTTAGGCCAAAAAATAAAAACTCTGTCTCAGCTTACTTAAGGTCAAAACCCTAAGCGCTATGCGGTTTTTTGTTTTTTAGTAAAAAAGGGCTACGCGGATGCGGAAATATCCCCTAAATTTTTAACCCTAATTGCATTTTTCGGCCACTAATTTTTTTTCGCGGCCGTTTATTTACCTTTTTTATTCCAGTAGTAGGAAAAAAAATATGAAAAAAACTGAAAATCTCTCAAAAACCTAAAAAAAAACAAAAAAAAAACCCGCTAAATTTGGATTTTTAAAAGCTACGCTCGCGGGAAGCTGAGACAGACTATTTTTTCTTTGGTCTTAGTGAAGACAACAGTTGGTGCACAATGCCTTGAAAATCCCGAGGTTAATAGCAAACACAATTATCCTTGACTTTTTAAACTTTTCATATACATTTATACTTTTTATAGACATTGAATAACATGTTTTTGTACTTTACAAAATACAATGATCGATTCTCGAGATGATTGCGTGAGACAAATGTTTCATGTTACCATGACAACAAAATGTCCTCAAAAGAAGAAAAACTGGCTGATCGAAAGATGTTCTTTTCAAGGCGGTGTTTTGGATTTGACATTTTTTGCGTTGAATTTTCTTTGACCATGAGGTAAATTATTTGTATTTTCAGACGTTTCAGCCATATCATGTTCAGATTATCAAATATTTGTGTACTTCTAATTTGGCAAATCTGTCTTATGTTTACCATACGTATGATCATTGTATGTAAAATGTGATCTATGTTTTATTGGTGGTGGCGAAACGACTCTGAATATGACTTTTAAACGGTGAATGATTGTAAATATGTATGTTGTGTTTACGTTTGCAAAATGTGTACGTCTAGAGTTGTTTAAAATGTTTAGAATATTTTGTCCATGATAACATATTTTGAGTAATTTCATTTTCAACTGTTAATATTGTTATCACTGCATTTGATCATTGTAAATATGATATCGATCGATGTGTTTAATATTTTCGTAGGTGGACATACCTGTTTTATGGTGTTTAAATGCGCAAATGTCCTCAGTTGTTTTCAGAATGATTTTCTGTTATGATTGCTGTTTTTAATTGATTTTAAAAGATTAATTGTTGATACGTGTAGTGATATTTAATGATTTTATATTTTTGATTTTATATACTATAATTTTATATATTATGATTTTATGTTCATGAATGTTTTTAATGTAAACAGGTCCCTGAATAAAAACAGATTTTAGCTCATACGAGCCACCATGAATAAAGATATTAAATAATAATGATAATAACTACTTAATGAAATGCCAAATATTTAACAAGGAAAAAGAAAAATTCGTATAATGAAAAACAAGAGTAAAGAAATCAAATCTTATTTGTTCCTGAAAGCTAATGTAATATAATAATCAAAATAGAAATGTTGAACAACGGGATATGGCGAATTTTAGAGGGGTTTGTTTTGACATATCGAATAATCAATACAATAGTTATCCGTGTTTGAATTATTTACACTTATACAATAATACACTTTTTGATTAGAACAGAGATTTAATGATGTAAAATCTATATAAAATTGTATGATTTGCAATTGCCTCGTATAATTCATGATTCTGATGTGATGAAACTCTCATTTATTTTCTAGTTAAATTAAATGTTTACTTGATTCTGAAAATTCGTTTTCATGTTATTAACTTTTCAGCATTTTAAAATTGCCCATAGGCTACTGTGTTGTAAATATTGTCATGGGTCCGACAGTAAAAAAAACCTTTTAAATGTAGCCAAGAGCACCGCTCGATTGAGAGTAAAACTACATCAACCCTCGTCTAACCAAGGGGGGTTGCTGCAACCCCCAATGTTTTTCCCCGCCCCATAAAAATGTGCGTGCAATCAATTTATCATGTGTTTTGCTAGATCGAGCGTACAAATTTAATCATGTGATGAAACCAAATTAATTTGATTTCACAAACAGTTTCTCAATTGTTGCTTAACTCTTCAATGGTTTATGTAAACCTTTTGAAAATTAAATAACTTCAAGCAGACTTTTATACTGAGCAACATTGTCCAATGTAAGTTTTGGAAACAAATTCATGATTTGGGCAAAAATCACATTTTGGTTCTTCATTTTCTTCAAAAATGTTTTATTTACCAGGGGTTTTCTCACAATTTGATTATTGTCTCAAATGTTTTAGAATGACGGCCCCAAAATTGGTCAAAACAGGTCAAAAATTTGAATTTTTGCTAAAACTTAATTTGATAAAGTATTGGGTCTACTAAACTGCTTAGGTTGTGATGGTTATTACTGTTTAAATAATGTCAGACAAGACATTAACAATACTAAGGGTATTGCAACTGATAATGAAACTTAACAAAATGGATTGACGTGTTTTACACCCATCCAAAATGCAAGTTGTTAGATCTTGTCAACCTTTAAGTTGACAAGATCGCCCACAAGATCTACCAACTTAAAGGTTGACAAGATCTAACAACTTGCATTAAAAGACTTAAACCGATGAAATATTACTCTTCGTGTACCCTGAAAGGACCCAGAATTTTATGCCACCTACTTAACTTTCCTTGTATGCAAAATGACAAATTCACCTATTTCTTGCATTTGAGCGAAAGATGTGCTTAATCTTGGTATTGACCATCTTGTTTTCTTTTTTATCAAGGAAAAACATTACAGTTACTGCCTATTTATAATCTTGACTTTGTCGGCTATTCAAAGAAAAGACACCTATTGTAAAATTGCCAGAATTCCAAAACTGACATTTACTGAGCTTTGTTGAAAATGACATAATTTGAACAACTACATATGCAAGTATCAGCAAGCAGTAAATATTCACTTTAAGCATCAGTCTCCTGTACCAAATGATATTGTCAAAGTATAGTATTAAAGGTTAATACCCCCATTACTGAAATTGCGAAATACATCACTTGAAACACTTTGAACATTGCGACTAGTATTTATATGCTCAATAATTCATACGATATGCATGATGGGTGAGGCAAGACTATTAAGTAAGAAATTATGCTCAAAAAATTGGTTTGCTAAATAGAAATACACCCGAGTACAAAGCTTTTTACACACCTACCACATACAAATCTAAAGTCTCATCCCGGAAAGTTACTGCCATTCAGAATGTTTTTGCATCTGCTATTAAAAAAGCACTGAATAAAAATAGTATATCGTTTTTGTTTGAAAGAGAAATACCGACTGATTTCTGATTTCAAATACAGGGTATAGATTCAACAAAAAGTGATATCCTTTCAAACAGGTTTCAGATACCCGTATCAGGTGCTTTTGAACCCTCTTCTTCCTAAGCCTTTTTCTGTAACAATTCTAACATGTTCTGTAAGTTTCAAGTCAATAGCATGCATATATTTTTCAAAATGACGATTTAAAATTTTCCGAGGTGGCAACCACCCCCCTCCCCCGTACCCGCTGACTTTGACGGCCTACCATAACCCCACCTTAGGTGGTACTCCCGATTTTTTCCGTCAAAATGACCGCAAAGGATGTTAAAACAATTACCCAAATGCTCGGGGTCGCTTTGTTTAGCGTTTTGGTGCAATCGGCGGTCATCTGTTAGGGGGTGGTAACTAACAGATGTAAAATTCTTGATTTGAAATACTTGCCACTTTTGCAGCTAAAATGATTCCTAAATTTTTGAAAAATTAATCTACGTGAGATTTAAGTGGAGGTACTCTTTTGAAAATAAAAATAAATAACAGGTTATAAAAAAAGGTATTAAAAAAGGAATTAAAAACCATCCTCTTATATAAATGATACTGTTTTAGTACACAATTACCACTTTCTATTGACAGATTGAAAATGATCAATTTTATTTTTATACCGAATAAGCGAGCAATAGAAACTATTGACCAGCTAAAATGATGTCAGTCTGTATATTAAAGTAGAATATTTCATAATTGCCATGAAGATTATAGTACCAATTGTATTTCCTATTAGCCATACCAATTAATATTTTCCCTCAATATTTGGAAAAATGTTCCCAGGTAAAAATTTCTCTATGATCTTAACCATGTTATTTTCGAGTTATGTACGATTATTTATGTATATAATATTAGAAGTATGTTCATTAAACTCTTAAATTAAAACTAATCAATTTTAAAATGGTTAGTTTACGAGATAATGTTTTTAGCTTTCTTGAAAAAGAACATACAACAACCATTCTTCCTTTTTTCGATATTCCAACTCATTGTCGGACTCATCATTCAATGACGTAGTGATAAGGAAAAGCAAGTGACAGAACTAATGTCAACCCATTAGTGATTTGTTATCATAAAGAATAAGCAAACGATGGATGTTAGGTTATGTCAGTACTAAAAGAAACATGATATCATGCGATAATGTGGCAGTGAAATTTGTAAGATTAATACTGCTTATAGAGAATAAAAAATTAAACAGACTACTTTTGTGAGTTAAGGTGAGAAAACTAAAAAGAAAGCGCTACAAGCCAGGTAGCATCAGTTCTGACATTTATAAGTAGGCAAAATATTGCATTAACATAACGTAGTGATAAGGAAAAGCAAAAGCCTTTTTGGCATACATACGAAGTTAAGTCACTTCGTTTTGACTATAATTAATTTTATGTTTTGAAACATCTTCAAAACGACGTCATCGGTTTTCTTCTAAAAAGTTGACGTAATCTTAAAACTTTACGCAGTTCGAATAATCCGATATTGTTCAGATATTGCAAGATTGCCAAACTAGCAACATAAAATACACCATGGAAATACTAACTTGTAACGCTAAATATTATGGTCTTTTAACGAACAAATGATGTTGCTCACATTAAAAGTATTAGTCTGAAGTGTTATTCGTAATTCCATAACACGTATCTGGACCAAAAATGTAGCGTTTTGACCAAAAACTGTTAATTTAACATTTTTAAAATATTCTGATCGCTATTCTTAAAGAGAATGCTGTGAGTGAACCAATAGTCAAGGCTTATATATAAATGATGTAAATGACGAAATTACCTACTACTACTACTACTACTACAAAAATTTATACCGCGCCAAAAAACAAAAACAAATTTGTACTAAGGCGCATATAGACAAAGTCAATGAACAAAATACATACATGCGCAAAACATCAGTCAGACAAGGATTCAATGAAAGTTACAAATTGTATGCAGAGTTAAAAAGGTGCTGTTTCAGTAATTTCTTAAATATATCCATTGAAGGAGCGGATCTTATTTGTTCTGGTAAAGCATTCCATATTTTTGGTCCGTAGCATGAAAATGATCTGTCAGCAAATGTTGAATAAGTTGTTCTATGTTCCGCAAGTTTGAATGAGGCGGTAGATGAACGAAGATAACGCTGTGAAGTTGCTACATGCAAAATGTCTGTGAGATATGAAGGAGCAATAATATGTATACATTTAAAAACAAGAATGCAAATCTTGTAATCAATGCGCTGCTTTATTCAAATATTGTTCTGAATTATGCACGGAGGCATATACGTTTTATTTTATACTGAACACGTACAAATATATACCGATTAAAATAATCAACAACAACAACATTATTGAATACTAGATATTCAGGCCCCGGCTAACAAGTATTACATGTTCTAACATGCGGAAAAAACATCTTAACAGTTAATTCAGCTGTTTCATATTGTTTAATCATTCTGAAATTTACATTGAAAATACAAGATAGAATAAGCAAAATGCTAATCCTTGAAACTTTAAGCTCTTCAAATACGACTATGGATTTATATCATTAAGCATTAAGTAACACACTGTAGCACTTTGTAAAATAAAATGATCGCTTATCAAAACGTGAGGCAAATGTTACATGTTACTATAGCAACAAAATGGTCTCGAAAGAAGGAGACGGGCTGTTTAAAGTAGAATGTCCTTTTCAAGCTGGTACTTGAAAATCATTTTGCACACGATTGTCTATAACCATGAAACAAATCATTTATACATTTAAGCTCTTTTTGACAACCCGTTTCAAGAAACGCAAAAGAATTAATGTTTTGCGGAAAATTCAAATATTGTTCTGAATTATGTACGGAGGCATATACATTTTATTTTATACTGAACACGTACAAATATATACCGATTAAAATAATCAACAACAACACTATTGAATACTAGATATTCAGGCCCCGGCTAAATCATTTGTATGTGGGTTTGAAAATACTTAATGTTTAGATTTCACATTTTTGGTCTCTTGTTTTAAGACAAATACATTGATTTCTGTCATAAAATATTTAATAAAACAAATAAAACATTATTCCATTTTACTGATTTTTTTATTGATAGCGGGATTGTAGGATTTGTTACAGATATCACTTTCCAGATAAAAGTAAACCTAGTTTCCAATGTAGTATATTTTAAAAAAAATTGTTCAATTGGTCACATATTTTTTTATTGATAGCGAGGTATTTATTTATTATCTTCTTGTATCGATAACAAAGAAGCTTGATCCTAAGGTAATCGTTACAAAGAATTCATGTAAATAAAAAAAAATACATTCATACTTATTTGTTCTCCAAGTTGAGTTGAGAATACTCTAAACTTTTGTTTCATTTTTTATAAAGGCGTAGTCAGGTTGTTATGTTGGGTTTTTTTTTCAAATAAAAAGAGGATACGAACGCTTTCTTTCAAATTATTGCATATATGACCTCGTGACAAAACATTCATATCAAATAAAGCTCGAATGTAACTGGATAAAAATGTACTTTGTTAGTGACAATATATTTACAATTTAATGGGAAAGGTTTGCATCGATAAAAGTGTTGAAATCTTTAACTAGATGAAATATTGTAGCAAGTTTCAGAGTTAGACAGTTACTGATTTCAATAATTAGTTCAATCTGCAGACTAAAGAAGTTGGTTGATGATAAATGTAACGATATTGCATCAAAACATTTTCTTCGAAAAAGGATGATCAAACCAAGCATTATGTCTTATACGACACCTATTTGACCATCAATATGTTATTCATATATTTAAATCAGCAGATGATTTCGTTTGGTTCACTCAATTTGTCCGAAATCAAACGTGATGATCATTCCAATTGTTCACTGTTTAAATAAAAATATATATTCTTTTCAAATGGTCTAAGATAAGCTGTTTATTCATTCCTTTCTCAAATATTGTTTGCATAATTGGTCGAGGTTTTGCGAATCTCTGTTTGAGAGATAATGAGAGATAATTAAGAGACTGTGAAGAAAATGATGGATTTGAAGAATTAGGCCTAATCCAATTACACAAAGTGATACACATTATCTTTTGTGACGAAAATGTCAGGACGATCTTGACCTTGAGTTTTCCAAGACTTTTTATGCTATTTTTATGTCAACAAAGACATATATTTAGTACGTTAAATCAAATCGTTATCCTGGTGCATAAAAATTATACCAAATATGTTATTACAGTTAAGTAACTTAATTTGACTTAACGTGATCCCTATACGCCTACGAGGGAATTCAGACTCTTTAATTGAAATCGTATAAGTGATTTTTAAAAGTATATAAAATAAGCCGACAAGTGATTTAAAAGCGTTGAAGAAGGATGTATGCTTTTAAGTAAATGATATTGTTTTTGGAACTAAATGATCACTTAAAGTGACCATGAAGTACTAAAAACACCATCTTTAAGACATTTACTATAATTGCAGCTAGTTGTCTTGTGTGTGTAAGTTCCTACGAGAACATTCACAAGACTTTTTGAAGGAGTAGTTTATTTATTCATATATTTATGTCATCAGCATATTTCTCGTGTATATAAAACAATGGGAGGAGAATATTGGACTAAATGAACATGTTATGGTAAATCTCTTTTCATATTGATAAGGTTCCCTGTTGAGGATCCGGATCCACCAAACGTTTGCGACGAGTGAGTTGCACTGAAACTCCCTGAGCTAGGAAGCAAGGAATTATTATATTCCACTCGTAAGTGTTAAAGTTACCTTTTATTTTAAAAGCACAAACAAACACGTAATGTTAGTCCTAAAGCCAAATGGTAGACTTTTGTCAGATCTCAACATCACCATCATGTTCCACTTGTCACTCCGCTTCTAGAAATGTATACTTTCATACGGATTTAACTTTTCTTTGCTGAGTTACAGAAAAACATTGTTCCAAAAATGATGGGTTGACGCCAAGCCTAAAAGTTTCAAGAGGATAAACTAATATATTCTTTAAATCGCCGTATGATTTACGTGTCAAAAATGGTAGAAGAAATCGAGATACTTTATTTTATTTTCATTTAAGGCGTCGAAAGTAGTTGAATACAGCTTGACTACTTTTATATAAGCAATATGCAACTGATGTCTGTCGCCTGTACAGATTCTAATTCATCTTTGTTAAGGAAGTTGCACATGTTAATTAATTTCATTTCTTAACGTAGACACAGATTCCTTTACGTTTTTCTTCAAGCATTGCTTGGCATTTCTCTAAATTTAATCAGAGAATTTCTAGTTGCAAAGTCTCACAACATAACAACATGATCTTAATATCAGCAAAGGTGAAAAGTTTTACCTTCGTTTCAAACCAATTGATGATATATGTGTTTTTTCTTTTGGTTTTTGATCGAAAAAACATCTGAAGCAAGAGTGACGAAATGTTTGTGACGCGTTACATCAAAAGGTATAGGTTGTTGATCGTGCAAATTTGGAGATACGGGCAAATTAAACCTGCAAATTATGGTAACGATATCATTGTCTACTCCCAAGAATGCAAATGAGCCAATTGAATACAGTGACATGCTCTGCCGCACATATAATAGGGTACTCAACCACGGAATAAAGCTCATTATCCTAATTTGCATTCTTGGGAGTAGAGAATGATAGCGATACCCAAATTGTAAAGAAAATAACAAGAACATTATTGTCACTATTCATCATAACTTTAACCCTAAAAGAGCCGCTTCCGCCCCCCTTCCGATCTCAGAAACCGATTGACAAAACATCAAGTGTAGGGTACTGGTGGATAGCTATGACTCTCACGAGTCCATTGGTACCAAAAAAATTGAAATCGGACCTTGTATGACGTCACAGTGACGTCATAAGTGACGTCGCGTCGAAAAACGCGAAAATCACGAAAAATCGCCAAAATCATGGTTTTTCGCTATTTTTTCGAACAAAAGTTGCAATTTTTATCAATAATGTGTGTCAAAGTACACTTAGGCATGTTATTAGTCCAAATAAATCAAATAAATACAATAAAACATTGTGGAAGTGTATTCTAATAACAAAAAACACGATTTGTATGTAATTTGCATTGAAAATCAGTTTTTGGTAAATTTTTCGTTTGACCCAGCGTGTCTTTACGGAACGCCACGTCCTAACCCTAGGTCCGATTTTCACAAAAATGGTCTTAAAATAAGCGCAAGAAAAAAGTCAAGAAGTTGCAGCGCGAAAAAATAACAACCGGCGGAGGTATAAAACAATTTCCGGAGGGGGGGGGGCGGGCGAATTCCGCCCCCCGGCTCTTTTAGGGTTAAAATTCACTTTAATTATCACAAGCAAGCTTATATAATTCCCTTTCAAATAACATGCAAATCTAAATTGTGTTAAAGGTAGACAACTAGGTCATGAAAACGTGACCAAAATATTATATGATCATACCCTTGAATTATGATGTGCTTTTTTTTTTCAAATGTTGTTACAAATTTTGAAACCACAATCACGCTCAAATTAAAGATTATGTAACATTTTGTGACCATTGCCGAAGAACGGCCCATTATCACCTATCACAGATCCAATTTCAAACTGTTTTCACAAGTTAGATTAATGTCGTATCATAATCTAATGCAATGGTGACACAATCTTACAGTTTGCATTTTGTTGGGCGCGAAACATGTCACATTTGTATTTTGAATTTCAAACCTGCCAAATATTTAACACAACCTATTACATATTGGACAGATGCATTAAAAGATACATTTTCATTACCATTGCATCGCTTTACTCTAGCAAAGAAAAAATATGAGATATAAAATTTCCAATTTTGTCAACTATTTTTCCCTCCAACTAGATCGCCTTATTTTATTAAAATAGATCATAGGAAAAAACAAGTCTCTACGGCATTCAGTTATGTCACCACTCGTCCAAGATGTCGATATCAATCTAATAAATAGCAAGCATGCAGATTTTTACTTAATTATGTTTTCGTTGCCATGGCAACATGTAACATTAGTAAATATTGACCACAATGTCCAAATGTCCTAGATTCAGATTAGATATTGTGATAAATGTAGTGGTTCTCAAGTACGTATCTCTTCTTATTTAGCGAAGCTCTTTGCAGTCAGATAAATGTTTTATTATACTTATTATTTTATACTCAAGCCTTCAATAAAAGTCCACCCACATTCATTTAAAACTTGACTTATATATTGCATGGTGGCAGTACATTCAAAGAATAAGAAGAAGAAGAAGAAGAAGAAGAAGAAAGTTTCAGATACCAACTTTCATCTTTCAGTAAATTAGCTTGTTCATGAATTGAGTATGAATTTTAAATATAGTGTGAACACGACCTTAGTTTGATATTTGCATCTTGTGTGATGTTAAGTTAAGTCCCATTTGTATCTGAAATACCTGTTAAATATTTTCGCAACCCATTAAAAATTGAACGAATACAATTTCGTAACCATGGCATTACTTGACACTTATTCATCCGCATTCTATCGGAGGCAAAATGCAAACTGTCCATTAATGTCAAGTATTTTTTCTATAAACTATTTTTTCTATCAAGTATATCATCCAATTTTATCAAAATAGATCACCTAAGGGCCAACACATAGTCGGCCTTCAAACAAAATGTTCGCTACCAAACATTTGGTCGTGACGTCAAAATGACAATTGACTTCAAATAAAATAACTCCAACAACAATTTGAGATCAAATAAACTTTCGCGCTAAATTGCACATGTGTTGAATTGCCATATACATTTCCTCAAATTTTTGTAACCGGTGTAATGAGACTGAGTATCTCCCATAATCAGGAGTCCGGGTCTAATTGAACTACACGGAATAAGTCGCAATCGATGAAGTATTGATCGCACATGTACAAGTACGTTCTACACAATTTAATAATATCTAGGACATTTCAGTCACGTCACACGGACGCTGTATTTCATTTCACCGGTTTATACTTTAAGGCGATCGCAAATATTTGGTGACGTCACGACCAAATGTTTGGTAGCGTAAAATTTTGTTTGAAAGACGACTATGGTTTGGCCCTAAGAGACAAAAGTCTCATTCGGTAATCAGTTATGTCACATCTCCTCTAAAATGTCAATTCAATCTGGTAAATAGCTATCAAGAACATTTTTCTGCACCTCTGTAATTATACAAATGTTTCAGTTGCCATGGCAACATGTAACATCAATGAATAGTAGAAAAAACCTGCAAATCGATCAATTAGGGTATACAAGAAATTGCGTAAACGTGTCATAACACATGTGTCTGAAATAAGACACAGAGTGGCCCACACTTGGATCGATGTACTGATAAATGTAGTGGTTTCTCAAGTATATTTCTTTAGTTATTTAAAAGAGGTACTTTTGAATATTATCTGGTCAGGTTATTGTGTTGTTATTTTACTCTATTCACAAACCTTCATTTAAAAGTCCACCTACATACATCCATGACACGGTTTTGACAGTCTGTGTCCGGTACCGTTCTCAACTAAGACATTTGCATGATCCTTAAGTGCCAGTTACTTGCAAAGAATGATACGCACAACCACTCTGAATGTTTGTTAACTTCAAATATAGCCTTTCAGACGAGAATTTGTTCAATTCATTCTGAATTAAAGTTCTTTTTTGTGCTTGATTAATGGCAAGACTTTAAGCGCACAAAATCTTTTCTTTTGAGATTTATTAAAGGGGACCCTAGGAACCAACACACTCGGCACCAACGTGGCGCGTCACAAACGAACCTGGAACAAGAGCACATGCCAATCCATTCTGTCTTAGTCCTTCTTAAGTATTGTCTTTTCTGCTTCTGTTTCTTCTGCTTCTGCTTAGATACTTCGCAACACTCCAATTGGAGTCAAACGTGAAGCTCTCTGGTCCTAGAGAGAATGATATACTTTTGAAGGTATAGTCAACATGACTAGTCAACCGTCCCTACTCTTCTCGAATAGCCCGTAACGTTCTTTTACATCCGACAGTGTGTCAGGAACACTTCAGATGGGACCAACGGCTTTACGTGCCTTCCGAAGCACGAACCAAGTAGAGTAAAGTTTCTTGCTTAAGGAAACAATGAGACGTGCCGGGACCGGGGCTCGATTCGGCGACAGATGTATTCATGCGATTACGAGTCCAACGATCTAACCGCTCGGCCACACTTTGCGAGTTTAGTTATGACCTAAAGATCAGATTTACAACAAGATATTTTCGTCATATACGTAGCTCAGCAATGGTTAATAGCTCTTAGTCTGATGCTCTCAAGATTGTACTCTTTTTATTTTTTTTTTGATGTAAAAC
>JXSR01S017147.1:67298-81946 GCA_000969725.1 Ophiothrix spiculata
GCCATAATCCATGGTTCGAGTCCCCGCAAAAGCAGTGGAAACTTTTTATCTTTTCATGATTAAACAATAGTTAGGATTCACATTTTCCTGAGCAGATGGATTCCCTTTACCCTGAAAGTACCGACTTGAAAAACAACAAGTCATGCTACTTTCAAGCAGAATATTTGCTTTTAATGAGATCGTTTTGTTGCTAGAGCAACATGTAACATTTGTCTCACGTGATCATCCCAAGAATTGATCATTTGTTAATGAAAAGTGCAAAGTTATGTTACTTAATATAAACTAATCCTTAATTTGATAAAACAAGGGTTAGACCTAAGAATAGAATAAAACTTCTCGAGTTCAAAATGTCAAGGAATATTTGGGCTCCAGGGTGAAGGATCACTTCCAGACAATATACAAAATATTCATAAGAAGCTTCAAAGAGGCTATAAAGATCTTAACTTGCAAGATAATGCTCTAGATCTGGCTTCTTTTGTTTAAAGGGCAATACACATCATCTTACACCTTTTTTCAAATTGCCCACCATAAAATTGGCTTTATCGACAGATTCAATGATTCTTTTAATTTACATGTCATCTATGATGTAAAATAATTGTTTTGCAAATAAAGACTTTAACCTCTTTGTTTACATATAGCACCTGTACAAGAATAAAAGACTAGCTTCATACACAATATCTACCATTAAATCAAAATTCTAGTTTTTGACTTTTCTGAAGATTTTAATCAGCATTTTCACTATATAAATTATTTGCTGACTTTTTTAATTGTGTCAAATTGACCTAAATATTAAGAATTTTGTTGTTAATCATTTAAATCGAAATATGCACTTTCAGAAACTAGAAGAAAATATTTCTGTCCCTCTTATTTAAGGGCATAAAAATAAAATACCTGTGATTTTCTAAAATAGATAATTTGTTTTAAGAATTGCCGACATCATGGCTATAGATAATTGTACGCAAAAGGAATCAAATCTCAAGTACCGACTTGAAAAGGACAAGTTATTCGACTTCAAAGAGCCCGTCTCTTTTGAGACCATTTTAGTACTTTAGCAACATGTAACACATGTAATCATCCCGAGAATCGATCAGTTCATTCAGCAAAGTGCAAGAATATGTTACTTTATTTCTAGTAGAATGAGAAGTGACTACAGAAATAATACTAGAATAAAATACACATCTGAAGAGTTCAAAATGTCAAGGAAGTTTTTTTTTCGTATTTGTCTTTTGGGGTTTTCAATTTATATTACACAAGCTATAACACGATGTTAAAATGCTGACTTCACTTCGATGGTGTGGCTTATGCTTGCTAAAATAGCATGTTATTCTTATGATTTAATATTGTGTTAGAGAGACGTCTTTTGACAGACGACTAGATAAGGTGAAACAAAAATGCAATGTTCATTTGGTGTCACTGTACTGTTTTTAAAAAAGAAAATTAAATTAGTAGGTGAAGTATGGATAGAAATTCTGTATCTTCTTGCTCTATAGCACAAAAAGTACTCTGCTATTTTCGAAATTATTGAATGCTTATTAAGCCAGCTGTACCAGTGTTACGTTTCGGAGATCCTATAAAGATATTCAGTTGTTTGTATTTTCATAAGCGGGCTAATTGTTTCATTTTATTCTTAACACTATTATGAGTTATCTACAATAAGAGAACTTAGTTTTATATTTTAAACGGTATCCCTTTGTTTTTATTTAAGGGCAATAAAACTCAAATAATTGTTTTTTGAACAGATATGTTTTTTCATTAATAGTTTGCCGTAAAATGGAAAAGAATTAAAATAATTTGCCAAGATCCCGCTCCTTTTGAGATCAGTTGTTGCCAGAACAACCTATAGCAACATGTAACATTTGCCTCATGTGATTATCATGAAATTAGAATTGATCACCTTATTCTGCAAAGTACATGTATATGTTATCCAATGAAACAAGACCAAGTTAGACTACAATAAAATGCATATAAGGGGTTTCAAAATGCCAAGGATGATTAAATGCATATTTACCTTGAGATTTTCAATGTACGATACACTAAAATTTTAAAATGTAAAACGGCTGACTTTATTTTAATGGTATTTCTTACGCACGTTAGAGAAACATATTATACTGATAATGTAACCTCGATTTGTAAAGGAGTCTCATGATTGACGGCGAGATAAATTGGATACAGAGGGAAAATGTTACGGACAATGATTGTCAGTACAATATGGTATAACCTTCAATGAGAATGTTTTAAAATGCCGTAAAACAAACAAATTTGAATGAAGATGCTTTCTTGCTTCAAAATCCACTATTATGCAACGCATATTATTCTTAAAGACATAAATAAAGTAATAAGTCAATAATTTAAATAGTATATGTTTTTTATGAGTGACAAAAATAAGAATTGAATAGGTGGTGCTTCAAAAAATAATCTACTCACGCTGATTTTACTTTTTCTGAGACATTGCTGCAGCAGTTATTGATTCAACTATTATGAAACTAGGGATGCTATTATAGTAACCCATTTTTGCCTGTGTGTTTTTCACTGTTAAAAAAATTGGTCTGGGCTCTACATGGGTTTCAACAAACAACTGAAAGGTTTTGTAATCAGGTTGAATAAAGACCACATAAGTAATTCAAGATTATCAAACATTACATTGTGTCAGGTTTCGAGCATGAAACATTCACGGACAATACTTTGACCATGCTTTGACATTTACCAGATAAGGCAAACAGGCAAACAGGAAAAATAGAAGAAATCGGTAATAACCAAAACGTGCAAATCTATAGTCATATGGAAGACAGTATAAACAAATTGTATTTAAAATGACCTTCAAAGTGATTTCACTAAATTATACTTTAAATAACTGTAAACACTTTGCTTTTAATGAGACCATTTTGTTGCTAGAGCAACATAAAACATTTGTCTCACGTGAACATCCCAAGAATTGATCATTTGTTACAGAAAAATGCAAATTTATGTTATTTAATCCTTAATTAGATAAAACAAGGGTTAGACCTAAGAATAGAATAAAACTTCTCGAGTTCAAAATGTCAAGGAATATTTGGGCTCCAAGGTGAAGGATCACTTCCAGACAATATACAAAATATTCATAAGAAGCTTCAAAGAGGCTTTAAAGATCTTAACTTGCAAGATAAATTATGCTCTTGATCTGGCTGCTTTTCTTTAAAGGCCAAAACACATCATCTTACACCTTTTTAAATTGCCCACCATAAAATTGGATTTATCGGCAGATTCAATGAAGAATTAAAGTTTCTTTTAATTCATCTGTAATCTATGATGTAAAATAATTGTTTTACAAATAAAGACTTTAACCTCTTTGTTTACATATAGCACCTGTACAAGAATACAAGACTAGCTTCATACACAATATCTACCAATAAATAAAAATTCTAGTTTTTGACTTTTCTGAAGATTTTAATCAGCATTTTCACAATATTTGGCACGTGACTGCTATTATCAATTATTTAAATCATTTGCTGACTTAATTTTGTCAAATTGGTCTAAATATTAAGAATTTTGTTTTTAAATCATTTAACTCTAAATATGTACTTTCAGAAACTAGAAGAACATATTCCTGTGATTTTCCAAAATAGATAGTTTTTTAAGAATTCGAATTGCCGACATCCTGGCTATAGAAAATTGTACGCAAAAAAAATAAAATCTCAAGTACCAACTTAAAAAGGACAAGTTATTCTACTTCAAAAAAACCAGTTTCTTTTGAGACCATTTTAGTGCTTTAGCAACATGTAACATTTGTTTCATGTAATCATCCCGAGAACTGATAATTTCATTCCGCAAAGTGCAAGAATATGTTACTTTATTTCTAGTAAGATAAAACGTGACTACAGAAATAATACTAGAATAAAATACATCTGAAGAGTTCAAAATGTCAAGGAAGGTGTGTGTTTTTTCTTATTTGCCTTTGGGTTCTCAATTTATTTTACACAAAACTGCTGACTTCATATCGATGGTGTGGCTTATGCTTGCTAGAATAGCATGTTATTCTTATGATTTAATATTGTGTAAGAGAGACGTCTTTTGACAGACGCCTAAATAAGGTGAAACATGTGACGAAAATGCAATGTTCATTTGGTGTCACTGTACTGTTTTTAAAAAAGAAAATTCAATTAGTTGGTGAAGTTTCTATATGGATAGAAATTCTGTATCTTCTTGCTCTATAGCAAGTACTCCGCAATTTTCGAAATTATGGAATGCTTATTAAGCCAGCTGTACCAGTGTTACGTTTCGGAGATCCTATAAAGACAGTAAAAGATATTCAGTTGTTTGTATTTGCATAAGCGGGCAAATTGTTTCATTTTATTCTTAACACTATTATGAGTTATCTAAAATAAGAGAACTTAGTTTATATTTTTAAACAGTACCACTTTGTTTTTATTTAAGGGCAATAAAACTCAAATAATTGTTTTTTAACAGATATGTTTTTCATAAATAGTTTGCCTTAAAATGGAAAAGAATTAAAATAATTTGCCAAGATCCCGATCCTTTTGAGATCAGTTGTTGCCAGAACAACCTATAGCAACATTTGCCTCATGTGATCATCATGAAATTAGAATTGATCACCTTATTCTTCAAAGTACATGTATATGTTACCCAATGAAATAAGACCAAGTTACAATAAAATGCATATAAGGGGTTTCAAAATACCAAGGATTATTGTATTTATTTACCTTGAGATTTTCAATGTACAGTAAAATAACATTTTTAAATGTAAAACGGCTGACTCTTTAATGGTATTTCTTACGAAGGTTAGAGAAACATATTATACCGATAATGTAACCTGGAATTGTATAGGAGTCTCTTGATTGACGGCGAGATAAAATTGAATACATAAAGAAAATGCTTGGGAAAATGACTGTCAGTACAATGTGGTATGAACTTCAATGAGAATGTTTTAATATGCCGTAAAACAAACAAATTTGAATGAAGATGTTTTCTTGCTTCAAAATTCACTTTCATGCAACGCATATTATTCTTAAAGATATAAATAAATAGTCAATAATTTAAATATTATATTATTATATGTTTTTTATGAGTGACAAAAATAAGTATTGAATAGGTGGTGCTTCAAAAAATAATCTACTCACGCTGATTTTACTTTTTCTGAGGCATTATGAAACTATTATGAAACTAGGGATGCTATCATAGTAACCCATTTTTGCCTATGTGTTTTTCACTGTTAAAATATTTGGTCTAGGCTTTACATGGGTTTCAACAAACAACTGAAAGGTTTTGAAATCAGGTTGAATAAAGATCACATATGTAATTCAAGATTTTCAAACATTACATTGTGTCAAGTGTCGAGCATGAAACATTCACGGACAATACTTTGACATTTACCAGATAAGGCAAACAGGCAAAAAAGAAAAAATGGAAGAAATCGGTAATTACCAGAACGTGCAAATCTATATAGTCATATGGAAGACAGTATAAACAAATTGTATTTAGAATGACCTTCAAAGTGATTTCATTAAATTATACTTAAAATGACTGTAAAAACTATTGATATTTATTGGTAGATTACATTAAGGTCTTTTGCTTTGATTAATTTATGGACAAAGAAAAAAGTTGCATCAAAAGGAGCAGCTGCAAAGTGTAAACATGTGCAAAATGTCCATGTTTAGATTAATTTTGTGATAAATGTACTGGTTCTCATTAATAATATCTGCAATACACCTCTAGGTTACAGCAATACACTTAAAGTTTACAGCAATACACCTCGCGTTTGCAGCAATACACTTAAAGTTTGCAGCAACACATCTCGAATTCCCTGCAATACACCTCAATGTGTAATTGCTGTGAGCTCGAAAGGGGTTTTGATGCAGTGGCGTGCCATCATTTGTATTCCTCCTTTTATGTGACTGTAGCAGTAATTGATATACACTTGATAACTACTACCTTAATTTTGTCATCCAGTCAATCGAATGTAGGGCACACTGAGGTCCTACTTTAGACAACCTGTTTTCATTTTCTTGTACAGGCGTATTGATTGCTTTACGGATTTTTATAACTTTCGCTAATGTTACATGTTGCTATGACAACTGAAACTTTTTTTTTAACATTAGAGAACGTGCCAAGAACTTTCATGATTGTAATTTACTAGATTTCATTTAGACTGATATAAGACATTAAAAAAAAACGCCAACTAGATTTTTTTTTTCTCCAGATGACCTTTTTTGATAAAATTGTGTCAAATGGTTCCATGTAACAAATGAAACGATCATTTCAGTTCGGGAAAAGGTCGTTATTTATTTACGTAATTGAATTCCTTTACCCTAAAGGAATGCCTATACTGTATGAATTCATTTACTCTGATATCTAATACATTTTTAGAGCAATCTATGAAAATCCGATAACATTTTAAAGCATTTTCTTGTTAAATGGTTCCTATTCTAAAGCAATGCAATTTTGAATTTTATCTGCCCAATTTTTTTGCAAAAAAGATTCATTTTATAGAAAAGGTTTCATTTAATGTACAAATGCTTCAAAATATTCTCCGATTTTCATAGGTTGCTCCAAAACTTGATTCAAAGTTAAGAGTAAATTAATTTACTTACAGTATAGGAATTCCTTTACGATGAACTGATTTATAATAGGTTATATAAATATTTGGTAGGTAAAGAACAAACATGGGGCGTATTTTACGTCAAACAAGATACAAACTACCAAATTTTGTCAACGTCAACCATGTGCCAAACCCCACACGTTGACAAAACATGCATGTCTTTTAGTTATATACTCTATTTTTCTACATAATAAATCTGTCGATAGATCTCATTCATGATGTGTCCATTTAACGATGTTATTTATGAAGTGTTGTGTTGAAAATAAGAATACAATTGACCGACAGAATAATCCCGAAGAAAACTCTCTAGATTACCACTACATTTATCACCAAATCAATCCAAATGTGTGGCACAGTAAATCTTATTTTAGACATGCGGTAAAACACGTATATACGCCATTTCTTTTTTCGCTTTACCAATATATGTCGACTAATGTTGATTGTAGTTATAGCAACTAAAACATTTTTAAATGATTGACATTTAGGACGAGACATAATTAAATGCCAACTTAAACATTTTTCTTTCAGGTGAACTATTTTGATAAATTTAGGTAATCTATACAACAAAGGATTTAATACAAGTGAGACATTGGACAGTTTCATATACCTCTGTTATGCTAATAGGAAAGTTTTAAAAACGCAATAACAACATTAACACGCCCTTTATACATCAGGACTTAAAGCCCTAAAGATATCTAGAAATTATGAAGAAATAGATACGCTTAATTTTCATATTTTTGTAATAACATAACTCTAGTAACAAGCAAACTAAATCATATAATTCAATAAAATATACTTACCAAGCAGTCACGTTTACCTAATGGCAAAAATAATATCGCACGTAAAGTATAAAAGCTTGCGGCCATTAACTTCATGACCCACAAATGAGAAATTGACCCAGAATATTATACCTCCCCTTTGATTTTATACATGTATACAAAGTGACAAAGTGCTCATTGACGTCATTTTTAACACCAATTTCAGTTATTGACATTCTCAATCTCATAAATTGACCAGGCATCAATTAAGCTATCCAGAGACGAGCAAATAATTCCATTTAGATGCCTCAATTTGTCCGAGATATTCCGTGATTATAATTCAATTGGCTTATTTTTGTTTTGATGCACATGTCTGTCATTATTAATCAAACTAAGTATAAGATAAATACCCCTATCACTGAAAGTGAAAAATACATAGATTTGATTTGAAACTATGTATTTGAATATTGTGACTATTTTTGGGATAGTGAGTTAATAATAATGCAAACGATGAGGATTAGAACAATATTTTAGTGAGGTGCTTCAATAAATTACCTGGCTAAACGATATGACAAAAAAACAACAAAACTATAAATTATTCATAAGAGATAATTAACGATCAATAAGAAACGATAAAAAATGGTCCGTAAATCCAACATAAGCAAATAATACTAGTATGGTCAGCTAATAATAGTTGGAACGTCGGCTTATTAACCTTTTTTCAAATTATTAGTATTGTTATCATTCTTTCGTGAAGTTAAATTCCTACTAATTGTTTTTCATTTCAATCTCCTAATGGAAAATGAAAAAAGAAAGAATGACATATCATGTGAAAACTAAGAATATGGGCAATTCAACTAATGTTATAATAAACGTCTATAAACTCGAATTTCTCGAATTTTTGGTCTCAATAACTATTTATGTATATATATATGTTGAGACCAAAACTACACGACGTGTTTTTCAGCTGATAATATTTCATGCTTACTCTGAATTCTAAGAAATGATTTTTAAAAAACTTGTTTGACACAATTAATTCTCATTTATTTATGCAATGCTTTGATTGGACTTAGTTTGACAGGTTTCTAATGCACACGAATATTTCTCTCGCTCGTTTTATCTAATAATAATTGCCATCGGCACTTCACATAATGTATGCCCATCCGTTCTAATTAGCAAACACAAATGCAATATATTTATGAAAATGTACTATAATATGCAGCTACCTTGCCTTGTGGGTGCTCAAAGGATGAGAAGATACATAAACTTTGTACAGCGATCGATCAGAGTATCGGGTGACATGTAGATATTGCCAAAAGGGGTTCTACAGGAATGCTTGAGTGGAGATTCATATTTATGTCTTAAGTCCTGTTTCTTACTTTAAATAAAACAAAAAATGAGGATACGAAAAGCATCTGGAGTAAATACGTTGGTTGTGGTACTGTAATGTTATATGCAAGACAGAGTATGAAGGTTCCATCAGACACGTCTACCAAGAGAGTGAGCGATGATACAGAACTTTGTGATATCATTTCTTAGCTTGAGGTTACAGGAAAGGGAGGTACATTTATACTTTTTTGTAGATTATATTTTTGCATCCCGGTGTAACAGGAATGTAAGTCCGCCGTTCTTATTGTCCGGGTTGTACAGTAAAGTATAGGCTAACAACTCTCACGCAACATTAGTTTCACGCTTTACTCCGTTATGGTCTATGGAAGGCGGACTACCATTTCAAACTTTTACTGACAAAATTCAAAGAGTGTTGTTGAGAGTTGATATTTTCTTCTCAATTGATATTTTCTTCTTATATTATATTTTGCAAGTTTTAGGGCCATGTTAAATCGTCGCCAAGGCAAATAGGTCAATTACAAATGCAAATTACAGTCAATGGCTAAATTGAGTACAAACTACATTATCGCATAAAAACATTAAAGGCCCAAGATATTGAAATTAATTTTTAAAACGTGTTGTCCACAGAATGATCCATTATTTTAAAAATCTCCGATATTTGTTGAATTACATCACTTGATATAATAAGATGGATGGAAATTAGTTGGTATAATCTGTAAGTGTTATGATTTTTTATCGGATACAGTATAAAATTACAATTTCTCCACTAACACATATTAGTTTTACTGAGATATTAAATTTGAAAGTGTTGTTATTAGATATAAATATTTGACGTTTACGCTATCCAAATCTCTTTCATAATAATATTACACGCACTCTGCGTTAAAAGAAAATTGCAAATTATTACCTTATGATTTCTTAGAAAACATATTTACATCGCCAATAGAGTGAGCTCTACACTTATATAAAATATATTACTATTATGCACTTACACTATAATATATATGACATCTTAGAAACCTTTTTGCATGTCATATACCGCCAAGGACGTTCATCACAACCCTATTTTTTTAAATTGAGGGTCGTTGAAGGATCATTTTATGTTTTGCTTCAAATCATTCTCTTGCCGCATTCAAGCGTGACCAAGACATTTAATCACCCGCTTATCACTCTATACGCCAGGGAAGTAGTGACGTCACATTTATGATAATTAGCCCAACACGTGCGATCTGGTTCCAAACAAATGATAATGTTCACTGATCATACGCATTAACAAATAGGCGTACGTAAACATACAAATCAGACTGATTTTTCTCGGTTGGAAAACAAAAATAATGACAGGTGTCCCGTCCAGGCTTGAGATTACAACCTTCTGCATAACAGGTCGGCATGTTGTCCCTTATTTTTGTTTTAAAAGAAAGTTATGGTATCAAACAGGAGTCAGACATTTTTTTTCATAGACTTAACGTGTGGTAAAACTGGCCACCCCATTTGTTTGGAACCAAAACGCACGTGTTGGGTGATTGACATAAATTATGACGTCACTACTTCCCCGGCTATTACAGATAAACATCCCATGTAACCACTCAACTTGAGTAGAGACCTTGACCCAGGCGCTGTCAAATCAAATTTGACCTCAAAATCACGTTTTTTTAACCCATTTGTGTTGTTGCCCCCTACAAGTACATGAGGTACATGAGAAAATTGATCACATTTGGAGCTCCATTTCACATTCAACAAGATTACCTATCAATTCCGACTAAGAGCAACATAAGTTTCCAGATATTTTCCTCATTAATCGACCTTAACATAAAAAGTGGTAAAAATATTTAATTCCAACAACTATAATATGGGCAATAGTGTACATTACGTGCTACGGGCCATTGAAGCCGCACAAAATAAAAAATTCACGTCCAAGGTCGAATTTCCAGTTTTATCAGAAACGTTACCTTTTAAGTGTTTTCTATCATAATAACACTTAATTAAGTTCATAAGGGGGTCTATTTAGACCCTTTTTTCGTTTTCGCGCGTAGCGCAAAAACGCATCATAACCCAATAAAGCTGTTTTATGTAATTGTCAAGATAGGGGTTGCACATGTTTTGGTGCAAAACCAATTCAAATCAGTCGCTTCGTTTTTGAGATAACCAGCATAAGCCGGTAAAATGATGACGCTGTTCAAATTTTGTTTTGACCCTAAAAACGAAACGAACAACTTTTTATTTTTTTATTTCAGCGATGCATTTGTAATAATCTGATATAATGAGCCAAATTTAACTGGAAAATTCCTTTGGGAAAGCAGATTTCAATTTCTTGGCGGGAAAATGCAAATTCATGTAAATTGTATATTAAGGTGGTGTATTACTGAGCACGGTTTTAAAGATATATATTATGGAGAACATTACTTTAAAGCGATCAATATCATCCCTTGTGCACTAACGGGATTCTAAACACCTTATGCACTTTTAAGTGTAATCTGTAATAATCAGGTTACATCATCAAAAACATAAGAAAAATATTTTAAAAACCAAGATAAAGATCCTCTCTCAATCCAAGTTGTACTCGGTATAAACACTTTAAACTCGATTTTCTCAGAACTATATTTTTCCGAATCAACCCAATGCCTTTTACCAACCTGAAACTTAACATTCTTCACGGATTTATTAACAAAACCCCATTAATATTCAAACATTCAAAATTTTAAGAGTACATTATTATTGCCTACATAGATAAATTGTGTCATGTACAAGAGCTAATTTCAATTATTTTTCTAGAAAGTTAGATGCAATTATTGTAAGTTAAGAGTTATACTATGCATTAAAATAAAATGAGTTTTTTTAACATCTTTTATCATTTTTTCGGTACAATAGTCGTTAAGTACTGTCTGTCACCAAAAGTATTACCAAAACACCTGCCAGCTGTTTAAGGAAACATTTACATAAACCACGGATTTGGATACCGTATTACAAAATCAGAAGTTTAGATGTTCGCTCTACCCTGCTTATTTATGTGCACGCTGCTGCAAAAAAACATTTTTATCCTAAATTCTCCATATCCATATAATGTGTGCAATTATATAAGGCACGGTTCCCAATTCATAACGAAAACTTTTGAGTCATACGAGGGGTTTGACGCAATTGGCTTGCATCATGATGCAGAAAAATATTGAGTCATGATTCAAAGATATATGTAGTTTAGGGTATTGAATATTTAAATGGGTCAGGGCCTCAATCATTATAAATATATACTACTTCAAAGGAGATAGTAATACATTTCTCCTAATATTTTTGCGTCATGACTCAAAATACACTTCGTCATGGTTTTTGCGTCAAAGCCTTCCAAATGTCGGAAGATGTTCCGTAATGAATTGGGAACAAGGCCTAAATACCATATAGTGCATGAGTTTAGTACTTTCTTTTCTAAATAATTAAATGAGTCTTAGTCCTGCTAAATACTTCGATTTCATTATTTTAGCATCATTATTGAAAGGTGTCGTCTGTGCAGTTTTTTTTATATTTTACATTGTCACAAGAGAAAAGCTGAAACACTAATATTCAGGTATATTTTGAACTCATCAATTTCTTCAATGGATGACAAATATAAACCAAGTTAAAAACAGCGCTCCAGTTTAGTTAGTGTAATACTAATAGTCAATGTTCTTAATCAAGAGTGATTATTCTATCTGTGAGATTTAATTGGCTATTTTGAATACTGACGACTTTTGACATACAAATAAATTCAGATATTCTTGCATATCAATTTTTTATATATAACCTACTCTTGTTTCTTCAGGGAAAATCACACAAAATATATTGGAAAAACAAAACAAAACTAAACAATGCATGGAGCTAAATTGAACAGCCTACTATGCATTCACACTTATAGTATTCGTAACTTTTATGATTTGTATATATGCAAAATGTAGCTATCTGTGAATGCTACACAAATTTATTTGGGAGATGAAGATAATGGTGGCGCATCATTTCCCTCCAATCTTATTAAGCTTTTAAGTTATTAAAAAGCGTGGATTTAATAAACCACCTGGTATTCCATTGAAAAAAACTACCTTTCTAACAATATATTTTTCTTTAGGAGCAACATGTGCAAAGTTGATCAGTGCATTTAAACTTTGAAAAAAGTGGCAGATGAGTGCATATACTTTTTATATTAAGCTAATCGTGTGCAAATTATCAGTCACAATTGGCATATTCCAGAAATTGACCTAATTGACCATAGACGAGAGAACGAAACTGCTGATACTGAATCTGCTGATACTATTTGCCGTCAGTTTGAAGAAATTTGAAATGAATGAACTACTTGTAACCTACTCAAAACGTGAAGCCAATGTTAAACAGTTGTTAATACTAGGTTATTTATGGCCTGTCAGTTTTTTGTTTCACCAGAAAGTTGAACATAGAAGTATACCCACGATAGAATACAAGTATTTTAAATTTACTAACATTCAACCATGACACCTACTTGACAGGGGAAACCTATGCATCAATTGTCTAATCGTTATGCTCTACTTTGGTGTATCACAAACAACGCACAGGACACAAATAATCCCAGGATGGAGCCATCAAGTTAGAGCGGCATTCTTGAGTGCCCAAAGCAATTAAGAAAAGGGATTTTTTTTCAGCAAAGGCATATTATCGTGAAACGTCATGACGGTTTAAGCTTAAAAGTTGAGTTTTAATGCCAATATTTTACAACAGTTTTGAGGGCACAATAAATCCCTGTTCTTCTTAGTTTTTTTTTTTGTTGTTGTTGCTGGTATAAGTTTCAATATTTAACAAAACTATATCCTAAGTATACATTTTCTGAAAGGAAATATGATTTTTCTATCGGTTTGTCTCAACAAAGCATGTATTTTGGGTAATGGACATGCTTTAACAATTTTGATGCCGATTATCAAACAAGAAAACTAATAAAACATTGAGGAAACTTTGTTTCATATTGATTTTCATAATCTAAACCGTTTGGTCTAGGAAATTTAATAGGAAAATAACGTCTTGGTTCACACATGTTCCTAAATATAGTTATCTTGTTTGAAAATTTAACGTTTTTTATGAAATACAAATAAGAGAAACCACATATATCATGGCATACTCAAATTGCCAATTTTGACCACCTTTAAAAGGGATGTGAAGGGTATGAAAAGTTATTTTCTTATTTGCATTAATGAATAGTACCTATCTCGATTTTAAGATGCGATTTTTAGCCCTTACTTTTAAAAATATTGATGAAAATACCAGTGTTCAATTATTAGGTCTCTGTCTACAATTTTGACAAAAATATTTCGACATTTCAAAATTGTGCTTATGCAAGAATAATAATGCTGTGTATTCACCCACTCACGCAATATTTTTTGCCGCGCAAAAGGTACGCGCATAACGGCTTGCTATCTCGGCGCAAAAATATGAGACGCATATCCCGGGCGCATAAAGATTTGAATCAAGCGTACGTTTGATTAAATCAAGCATACGTTTGATTTCAAACGTAAATTTACGTTGTATCAACCTATTTTACTCTTGATAAATCAAACGTACGCTTGATTCAAATCTTTATTAAACGGGCAGCTTGCATTTTTTTTCTCGCCAACAAACTTGGCTTTTTTTCACTGAAAAAAGTGAAGATAACCTTAATATTTTTCTTCTTAATTGAAAAAACACCGACTCAAGAGATTTTGTGTGTGTTTTTAGTCTGGTCACTAATCAAGCACTGAAAAGAACTTCAACACAGAGACAAGTTTTAAAAATTTGATAAACCGTTTCAAAATGTTTGTTCCGTCAAAAATATCACGTCTGAAAGGCTATATTTGAGTTAACAAACGTTCAAAGTGTCTGTGTGTATTATTCTTTGCAAGTAACTGGCACTTGAGATCATGCAATATGCAAATGTCTTATTTGAAAACGGTACCGGATACTGTCAAGACCGTGTCATGGATGTA
>JXSR01S017147.1:114319-124353 GCA_000969725.1 Ophiothrix spiculata
TGTGTTGATTTTGAATGATAATGTAACAAACCCGCGTTTTTTAGCCCTTACCTTTAAAAATATTGATGAAAAACTAAAATACCAGTGTTCAATCATTAGGTCTCTGTCTACAATTTTGACAAAAATATTTCGAGATTCAAAATTGTGCTTATGCAAGAATAATAATGCAGTGTATTCACCCACTTACGCAATATTTGTTGCCGCGCAAAAGGTACGCGCATCATGGCTAGCTATCTCGGCGCAAACTATGAGACGTATGTCCCGGGCGCGTTTCATAAAGATTTGAATCAAGCGTACGTTTGATTAAATCAAGCATACGTTTGATTTCAAACGTAAATTTACATTGTATCAACCTATTTTACGCTTGATAAATCAAACGTACGCTTGATTCAAATCTTTATTAAACGGGCAGCTTGCATTTTTTTCTCGCCAACAAACCTGGCTTTTTTTCACTGAAAAAAGTGAAAATAACCTTAATATTTTTCTTCTTAATCAAAAAAAACACCGTCTCAAGAGATTTTGTGTGTGTTGTTAGTCTGGTCACTAATCAAGCACTGAAAAGAACTTCAACACAGAGACAAGTTTTATAAATCTGATAAACCGTTTCAAAATGGAAACCAAAAACATTTTTGTTCCGTCAAAAATATCACGTCTGAAAGGCTATATGTGACCGTCCAGCTCAAAACAGCAGTAAATGCCAGCTCTTGTCATTTTCACTTTTTTACTTATTTGCAAAGACCATGATTTAAGGATTAAAATGACACCGTAATGAACTTCACACGATTTCCAGAGGTCAAGTTATGGTCCGTAAAAGGTTGTCAGGGAGTAAAACGTATAACTGAGATAAATGCGTGCAAAGATTAGTAAGCCGTATATTTTCTGTTGATTGTCTTAGGAATATGTCAATTTATTTCACCTTTCCTATCATATTCTTGAAATGAAACTTTGCTGGCATTTTGTAGTAAGCACTAGGATTGTGAATATGTCAAAAAATCAATTTCGGCAAATTATGACCTTGACATGTATTTTCACCTGTAACGCAAAATGAAGTTTCTGGCATTTACTGCTCATACGGGCTGGAAGGTCACATATTTGAGTTAACAAACGTTTAAAGTGTCTGTGTGTATTATTCTTTGCAAGTAACTGGCACTTGAGATCATGCAATATGCAAATGTCTTATTTGAAAACGGTACCGGATACTGTCAAGACCGTGTCATGGATGTATGTAGGTGGATTTTTAAATGAAGGTTTGATAGAGTAAAATAACAAAACAGTTACCTAAACGAATAATATTCAAAAGTACCTCTTTTAAATAACTACAGAAATATACTTGAGAACTACTACAATTATCACTACATAAATCAAATGTGGGACACTCTGTGTCTTATTTCAGACACATGCGTTATGACACGTTTACGCAATTTCTTGTATACCCTAATTGATCGAATTAACGAAATTGTATCCGTCCAAATTGTAATGGGTTGGGAAAATATTTACAGATACAAATGGGAAGTGTTTAACATCACACAAGATAAGTTTGTGTTCACACTATATTTAAATTCCTTAACAAGCTCATTTACTAAGAGATTAAAGTTGGTGTCTGAAAGGTGACGTATACGGCCAAAAACTTGCAAATAGGTACATATGATATGGATATAAAATTATGACCAGGAAGAAAAAAATGAGACAGGAACGACATTGTCACTATTCTTTGCAGGTAACTGCACCTTTACAATCATGCAATATGGGAATATTTAGTCGAGTCGAAGCTTAAATGCGTGTGGGTGGACTATAATAGTAATAATAATTAATGAAGGCTTGTATATAAAATAATATAATAAAACAATTATCCGACTGAATAATATTCAAAAGAGCCTCGCTAAATAAACAGAGAAATGTACTTGAAAATCTCTACATTTATCACAATATCTATCTGAATGTAGGACATTCGGTCAATATTCACTAATGTTACATGTTGCTATGACAACTAAACCATCTTGACAATGAATGTGAGGAGAAATCTGCATGGCGTACTATTTACCTGGTTGTATTGACGTTTTGGACAAGATCTGACATAATTAAATGCCGTAGAGATTTTTTTCTTCCTATAATCTATTTTAATAAAATAAGGGAAAACATGCAAAGTGGGGGAAAAAATTATTGACATTATTGGACACTTTATATGTCATATCAGCAAGAGCGGTTAGAACACAGTGTTTTAAAAGCAATGTCTTGGTAGCAAAAATATATCTTTTAAAGCCTTTGTCCAATATGTAATTGGTTGTGTAAATATTTGGCAAGTTTGAAACTCAAAATACAAATAGGACGTGATTCGTGTCAAACGAAATCGTATCAACATAAAACTTACATTAGATATATAATACGACATATCATAGTGTGAATTTATTAACAATATAAAGTTGGATCTGTGAAAGGTGATAATGGGCAGTTCTTTGGCAATATTCCCTTAATGTTACATTATCTGAATTGAATGTGACTTGTAGCAAAAAACTCATAGGGTATTCAAATCTAAACGTGTCGTGTATTTTTATAACTGACATTTTACCATCTGGCATATATGCAAATGCTTAAATACGTAAGAAAAACATCTCTAATGGCTAGGTCACAAATAAAAACACAAGTCGGCCGACTGATAAATATTAAGACACGCCACATCAATCAAAACCCACACAAGGTTTAGGCCCCCAATAATTTGTATTTTGAATTTTGAACCTGCCAAATATTTACGTAACTAATCGCTTATTGGACAGATATATTTTGTTAACATGCCATCACTTGACACCGATCGGAGACAAAATACAACAAAATGTCTAATAATATCAAGTATTTTTATCCTCCAACTAGATCACCTAATTTTATTAAAACAGATAATCTGAGAGAAACAGTCTCTTCGGCACTCAGTTATGTCACATCTTGTCCAATATGTCAATTCAAACCTCTATTTAAGCACAGATGGTTCCTTGTGGTTTTACTTTTTCATTTTGTGTCGACATTTTTGAAGTGATATTTGCTGCATGTTCTAAATGTGTTTTTATCTTACTTTATCATTGTAATTTTTTGAAAAACTGTATTTTTATGGCATATCACATTACTGTTTCATCTGCTCATTTTGATCAGTTTATGATCTTCTCACGGTACACATGTGGTATGGACTTACACAAAAATCTTTTTTACCTTTGTTGATATTCTTGATATTGTATGTTTTTAACTTGCATATTTTGTAAGGCGCCTTGTGGTTGCTGGTAACATAAGGCGTCGATAAATACAAATTATTATTATTATTAAATAGTAAGCGTGCATATTTCTCCTCACATTTCTCCGCACATTCTTTAATTGTGAAATTGTTTTAGCTGTCGTAGCAATATGTAACATTAGTGAATATTGACAACAATGCGCAAAATGTCCTATACAACTTGTTCCAAAATTAATGCAACGAGCAAATAAAAAATATTAAAAATAGTTACAAAAAGATTAAATCATAGTAAAATGTGATGACTCATCCCGAAAAGGGGACTTTGCGACAGAACACTTTTCAATAAACTGGTGAAAATAGACAGCAAAAAATAGAGAAAATAATAAGAATTTTCAGCAGATGTTCTGTTGCAAAATTTGATTGCCTTGATCAATTTTAACAAGTAAGGTGTCATTTTAAAGCTTAGAAAATGATTTAACGGATGAAATGATAATCATCTGCAAAGTCCCCCTTCCTGGGTGAGCCATCACATATATATTTTTCAAAAATGGAGTAATTACTCTACAACATGCTTTTTGTCCTGCTTAATTTTACCACTTCAATCCAGAGATATGAAGAATTTAAGAAAGCCCTTTAAATCTACTTTGGTCCGATTTGTGAGATAAGACTTCCAGTTAAAGAAATGCAGAACTTAATATGAGGAGAATATGACAGTATTCTGCAACCAACTTGAGCACAGTCAATCCAAACAAATCTTACCTAACCTGTACCTAACATAGACTGATATTTTAAGTTCATCTCAGAACTGAAACGGATCGACATTTTCAAATTAAAGTACGTTCACGATACTCTCATATTCCTTGAATCTGTCATAATTTAGGATATTTCTACCACAAGAGTCGGAAAAGGTATCATAATGAAAGATGCCAACCAATACTACTGCAATTCACAAGTCTTTAACAGAAACCAAGGATAAAAAGGGATGAAAAAGAAGTAGTAAGTTAGTGATTCATCGACGCAACAGGTTGACTCAACCAAACCTTACAACCTGGTTAATATCAGCAGATCCTCATTAGATTGGATCCTTATGTCATTAAATGAGTTCAAGGGATGCTTCTCCTAATCATGGGGTGTTTTAGCAATTTCCATCTAACGTGTCCTCCATTACGTCACCAATGGCAAATCTTTAGATTCAGACCATCAAGATCTTTCGCGTCTTTACAAAATGTGCAATAACTTTTGATTCAGAGATCCAAATTACACAAAACAAAATTCTTGTAAAAACCAATGGTCTACTTAATTATATAATTGATCAAAATTGTGCTCTGTTTCCTCAAAAGAAAAGTTCAAAGTTTGTTACGTTTTTATTGGGACGCCCTGTATTAAGATTTATTTTGTGATAAATGTATTAGTAGGTTCTACGGTTAATTACTGTTGTTTTAGCGAGACTCTTAAACGTTTACAGCAACACAGTTTTTGTTTTCAGCAATTCACTTTGTGTTTGCAGCAATACACCTCCAGTTTGCAGCAATACATCTCGAATTCCCTGCAATACACCTCAAAGTGTAATTGCTGTGAACTCAAAAGGGGTTTTGATGATGTGGCGTGCCATCATTTTTATTCCTCCTTGTATGTGACTGTAGCAGTAATTGATATCCACTTGATAACTACTACATTTGTCATCCAGTCAATCGAATGTAGGGCACACTGTGGTCCTACTTTAGACAACCTGTTTTAATTTTCTTGTACAGGCGGTTTGATTGCTTTACGGATTTTTGTTACTTTCGCTAATGTTACATGTTGCTATGACAACTGAAACTTTTTTTAACATTAGAGAACGTGCCAAGAACTTTCATGATTGTAATTTACTAGATTTCATTTAGAACGACATAAAAATTAACAAGCGCCAACTGGATTTTTTCTTCTTCAGATGACCTATTTTGATCAAATTGTGTCGAATGTTTCCATGTAACAAATGAAACGATCATTTCAGTTCGGGAAAGGTCGTAATTTATTTACGTAATTGAATTCCTTTACCGTAACGGAATGCCTATACTGTATGAATTCATTTACTCTGAAATCTATGACGTTTTTTGGAGCAATCTATGAAAATCGGATAACATTTTAAAGCATCTTCTTGTTAAATTCTACAAATTTAGCAATGCAATTTTGAATTGTATCTGCCAAAATTGTTTGCAAATAAAGATTCATTTTATAGAAAAGGTTCCATTCAATGTGAATTCAGTAAATTCATTTACTGTACAGTATAGATTTTATTTTATTTTATTTTATTCGGTATCTACATTTACAAGTAACAAATCTAAAAATCTAAAAGTACTTTAATTAACATAAAATATATACAAGATGGGGAGATATCAGGATTGCCCTTTAAGCCCAAAGGCTTATTTCAAAGGGGTCCTTTAAACAATATTATGCCATGACATAAAACACAACAGTCAAATGATAGGCCTATACAAATAAACACAATTTAAAATGCTCATAAAAATACATATTAACATTTGATTTGATCTAAAAGATGTGATTTGACACTTTTCGTAAAATTTTGTTTGCTGGAGATGGATTTTATTGCACTAGGTAAGCTGGCCCAATCATATATCAGAATTAATTTGGTAGATTTTGGAACATGGACATTTTGAACACAATTTCTGGTGCTATATTGATGCAAGTGGGAAATTTTGGTAAAATTTGTCCTTAGATACTCTGGTCCAACTTCATTAAAAATATCAAACACATGATTTAATCTGAGTTGTTTGGCTCTATTGCAAAAGTTGAGTAAATTCAGTGATTTAAAATAATCAGTTCCAATATGGTATCTATCATCCTCATTCAAAATAAACCTGATCAATTTGTTTTGGGCAATCTGAAGGCTTTTAGTCATGTTTTTCTGAATACCACCATACCAAGAATATATCGAATAGTTAAACAAGCAAAAAATAAGAGCCGAACATAAAGTTTTCTTGGTATTTAGATCCAGAAACCTAGCCTGTCTGTACAGAAATTTCAGCCTAGAATTTACCTTTTTGATAATACCACGAGCCATTTCTCCACCATTCAAACACTGATCGATGGTGAGACCAAGATATTTTACAGAATGTGTAGCTTTGATTGTTTGCCCTTCACACTGTATGGTATAGCCTTCCCATTTTTTTCAATTAACGGATTGTGCCAAAAAGAATTAGCTCTGTTTTTCCACTATGAAGGGAGAGCTTGTTATCGATGAGCCACTTGTTGCAGTTACTAAGATTTATGCTTAGCTGATGACCAATTTGATTGGATCCTTGTCCGAAACAATTAAGGCGCTATCATCAGCATATTGAAGAAGCATACAATCAACACAATTAGGAATATCATTGACATAACAAAGAAATAATATAGGTCCCAAGATGCTACCCTGGGGGACACCACAAGACAACTACATAGAGTCGGACTTGGACCCATTAACATTTACATTTAGTATAGGAATTCCATTACGGTAAAGAAATTAATTAACGTAATTGAACTGATTTATAATAGGTTATATAAATATTTGGCAGGTAAAGGGATGTTTTACGTCAAACAAGATACAAACTACAAGATTTTGTCAACGTTGACCATGTGCCAAAACCAACACGTTGACAAAACATGCATGTCTTTTAGTTATATGTCGAACTTTTCTACATAATTAATTATAAATCTGTGTGTCTATTTAACGATGTTATGTATGAATTCTTGTGTTGAAAATAAGAAAACAATTGACCGACAGAATTATACCGAAGAAAACTCTAATCTACATAACCACTACATTTATCACCAAATCAATCCAAATGTAGGGCACAGTAAATCTTATTTTAGACATGCGGTAAAACACGTCTACGCCATTTCTTTTATCGCTTTACCGATATATGTCGCTATTAAGTAATGTTGCTTGTAACTATGGCAACTAAAACATTTTTAAATCAAAAAATATGTAAAGAAATGTTCGTAATTGCTTGATTGCTAATGAAAAATTGGATTGACATTCAGGACGAGACATAATTAAATGCCAACTTAAACATTTTTCTTTTAGGTGAACTTTGATAAGTTTAGGTAATCTATACAACAAATGATTGAATACAAGTGAGACATTTGACAGTTTTATTCTACCTCTGTTAGGCCAATAGGAAAGTTTTAAAACACGGTAACAAAATTAACACGCCCTTTATACATTAGGACCTAAAGCCCTAAAGATATCTAGAAATTATGAAGAAATAAAATACGCTTAATTTTCATATTTTTGTAATAACATAACTCTTTTAACAAGCAAACTAAATCATATAATTCAATAGAACATACTTACCAAGCATTCACGTTTACGTAATGGCAAAAATAATATCGCACGGAAAGTATAAAAGCTTGCGCCCATTAACTTCATGACCCAGAAATGAGAAATTGACCCAGAATATTATACCTCCCCTTTGATTGTATACATGTATACAAAGTGACAAAGTGCTCATTGACGTCATTTTTCAACACACATTTGAGTTATTGACATTCTCAATCTCGTAAATTGACCAGACATCAATTAAGCTATCCAGAGAGCAAATCATTCCATTTAGATGCCTCAATTTGTCCTAGGTCTTCCGTGATGATTATTCAATTGGCTTATTTCTGTTTTGATGCACATGTCTGTCATTATTAATCAAACTAAGTATAAGATAAATACCTCTATCACTGAAAGTGAAAAATACATAGATTTGATTTGAAAATATATATTTGAATATTGTGACTATTTTTGGGATAGTGCGTTAATAATAATGCAAACGGTGAGAGTTAGACAATATTTAGTGAGGTGTTTCAATAAATTACCTGGCTAAACGATATGACAAAAAAAAATTAAACTATCAATTATTCATTAGAGATAATTGACGATCAATAAGAAACGATAAAAAATGGTCCGTAAATCCAACATAAGCAAATAAACATCAGTGTCCTCTTTCAAACTGTAAGATTTAAATGAAAATAATCAAATGGGATTGAAGCTCAATTCCTTCGAAATGAACAATGAAAAATTATGTCCGACATATATTGTAACTACAAACTTAGGTTACATAACAACGGAATTACAACTAGTATGGTCAGCTAATAATAGTTGGAAAGTCGTTTCAAGGCTTATTAATCTATTTTTTTTTCAAATTATTGTTATTGTTATCATTCTTTCGTGAAGTTAAATTCCTACTAATTGTTTTTCATCTCAATCTCCTAATGGAAAATGAAAAAAGAAAGAATGACATATCATGTGAAAACTAAGAATATGGGCAATTCAAATAATGTATATAAATAACGTCTATAAACTCAAATTCACGAATTTTTGGTTTCAATAATTACCTACATATATTGAAGCTAAAACTGCACGACTTTTTTTTTCATCTGACAATATTTTATGCTTACTCTGAATTCTAAGAAATAATTTTTAAAAACCTTGTTTGACACAATTAATGCTCATTTATTTATGCTCTACTTTGATTGGACTTAGTTTGACAGGTTTCTAATGCATATGACTATTGTTCTCGCTCGTTGTATCTAATAATAATTGCCATCGGCACTTCACATAGCATATGCCCGTCCGTTCTAATTAGCAATCACAAATGCAATATATTCATGAAAATGTACTATAAATTGCAGCTATAGCTTGCCTCGTGGGTACATCCAAAGACAGAGAAGATACATAAACTTTGTACAGCGATCGATCAGAGTATCGGGTGACATGTAGATATTGCCCAAAGGAATTATTGGAATGCTTGAGTAGAGATTCATATTCATGTCATAAGTCCTGTTTCTTACTTTAAATAAAACAAAAATGAGGATACTAAAAGCATCTGGAGTAAATGCGTTGGTTGTGGTACTGTAATGTTATATGCAAGACAGAATATGAAGGTTCCATCAGACACGTCTACCAAGAGAGTGAGCGATGATACAGAACTTTGTGATATCATTTCTTTAGCTTGAGCTCACAGGAAAGGGAGGTACATTTATACTTTTTTGTAGATTATATATTTGCATCCTGGTGTAACAGGAATGTAAGTCCACCGTTCTTATTGTCCGGGTTGTACAGTAAAGTATAGGCTAACAACTCTAATTCACGCAACATTAGTTTCACGCTTTACTCCGTTATGGTCTATGGATAGTCCATCTAGATGGACCTCACAAGCGAGCGCGTTAGCTTGCGAGGTCCATCTGGATGGACTATCACTTCAGGGGGACTAAGATGCCTTTCACACCGGGTTTGTATCTTTTGCATTTACTGACAAAATTCAAAGAGTGTTGTTGAGAGTTGATATTTTCTTCTCAATTGATATTTTCTTCTTATATTATATTTTGCAAGTTTTAGGGCCATTTAAAATCAAAAGGCAAATAGGTCAATTACAAATGCAAATTACAGTCAATGGCTAAATTGAGTACAAACTACATTATCGCATAAAAACATTAAAGACCCGCGATATTAAAATTAATTTTCAAAACGTGTTGTCCACAGAATGATCCATTATTTTAAAAATCTCCAATATTTGTTGAATTACACCACTTGATATAATAAAATGGATGGAAATTAGTTGGTATAACCTGTAAGTGTTATGATTTTTTTTATCAGATACAGTATAAAATTACAATTTCTCCACTAACACGTATTAGTTTTACTGAGATATTGAATTTGAAAGTGTTGTTATTAGATATAAATAAAATATTTGACGTTTACGCTATCCAAATCTCTTTCATAATAAAATTACACGCACTGCGTTAAAAAAGAAAATTGCAAATCATGACCTTATGATTTCTTAGAAAACAT